>JAAAKG020124789.1:0-14923 GCA_010014905.2 Druon quercuslanigerum
GTTCCTGTGTATAATATCATGTTACCCATTAAATGACCTGTTTAGGTCGCGGGGAATGTAATGGTTAAATAAATAAAAAAATAAATAAATAAATATTTCTTCAACTTACTTGAATTTTTTCTAAGCTTTTTATTTGATTGTCAATTATACATAAAAATTCAACAATTTAATAAATTAATTAATTTTTTAAATAGAACAATTAAAATTTTAACGTTAAAAGTTTAGTTTTGTAGTTCAATTATGAATATTTAATTTATAATTACTGAATTTAAATGAAATCAGATATTTCTAAATACATATCAGGAAATTATTCTTTCTCTTCATTGAAAAATTTCAAATTGAACGGTTCAAAAATGGAATATTTTAGACTCAAATAATATTTTATATTTAATAAAAACCATTTATTATAAATATATTATTTTTAAATCATTTTAAAATTAAGAATAGTTTATAAAGTTTCAATCGGGCGTTTACATTTGTTTAACTAATAATTTGTTCCAATTGAAACAGTTTAATTTTTAACGTTAAAATCTGGTAATTCTAAAATTGTGAACTGATTCCGAATCGTCTTGTGAAATCAATTATTTAATTTTCAAATCTTAAAGTACAGTTCAATCTTAAGAATCATGAATTAATTCATATTCACATTTGAAGAACTGAAAATGTTTTTTTTATTAAAAATCTTCGATTTTCAACAATTCTAAATTTTAAACCTTTTAAGTCCTTAAAACTGAATTTTCAAATTCTTGAAATTAAAATGTATCCACGCTTAAAAATTAAAAATTTCAAATGGAAAATTTGTAAAGTGAAAGACTTTCGGGATAGGCATTATAAGCTGAATGATATCATAATTGAAAAAGATCACAATTTAACTAATTATTTAAAAACGGTTGAAATCAAAGAAAGTTGCCCTGATTTTTTTTTCTAAAAATTTGTAAAATTCCCGGTCAAAAAATAAATTCACTGTCACTTCCCAGTTTGCCCCGGTCTCATAAAATTTCCGGCCATTTCCCGGTTTTCCAGGTTTCCCGTTCCAGCGGTCACTAACGGTTTCTTACAGAAATTCCCTGAATTTTGCCCTTTTTTCAAAAACCCTGACTTTTGGGTAATTTTTCCTCGACTGCTAGATTATTGATTAATATTAAATGAATACCTAATTTTACATTGGACAGAAATTTACCTTGAGTTGGTAGAGATTCAGTAACTGGTTCAGCACTAACGACCGGAGAAGAATTCTCTGCAGTATCTGCTTCCGATTTTTTGTCATTTTCTGGAACAAGAGTATCTTCGTCTGTGTTATCGCCACCAGCATTTTCGTATTGAACTCCGTTACTCCTTGGTGATACTTTGCTGCGAGGCTGTCTTGTACTGGATTCTAATTTTTCACGGGCTTCGTCTTCTTCCTTGACTTTATCTGCGACCAATTGACGAGCAATCGCTACTTGTTCAGCTGTGCCCTTTATGATTATTCGCCTCTTTGTATCTAAAAAATATACAATTTACAATAATTAACTTACAGAGGAATCATTACATGGTGGTCGTTTTAATCAAAGAAAAAATTCCTGGTTATTTTCCGGTTCGAAAAAATTTGTCACGGTGATTGAAAAAAAAAATTTCAACTTTTAAAACCAAAAAATTGTGTCATTCGAAGTAATCAAAACTGAACTGGAAATTAAGTCACATAAAGTGGAACTCTTTGAAAATTTATGCTTTTATAATTGAAGCTTAAAATGTCTTTTTTTTTAAAGCTAAATAAATTATAGGTGTAAAATGGAAGATTTTTAACACTTTCCAAATGAGCAATTTTAAATTAAATGCCAGTAAACAGCAAAATTAACAATTTTAAGCTTTTATAGATTTAACAGTTCAAAGATTTATAGTTAAAAAATATAAGTACTTGCATTTTCGATGCTCTAAAATAACACTAACCCTTTAACTCGAATTATTAAATACGTGAAAAATAAAATATGTCCCTCTCTCAATTCCGTTGAAAATTGAAAATAAATGTTTAAAAAAACTTGAAAATAAAAACTTTCGATCTTCCAACTCGATAAAAACCTTTAAAACTCTGTCCCTCTTCCAACTAAGAAAAAATTACAAAGCGAAATTTCCTCCCTTACAATTCAATACAAATATTTAAAATGAAACATATAATTTTTCCAATTCAGATAAAAATTGGAGAAAAAAAAATTCTTCCCTTAAACTAACAATAAAAAACGGTAAAGAGAAAAAAATGTACCTTTTTCAATTCAGACAAAAAAAGAATGAACAAAATTCCATCCCTTCCAAGTCGATTAAAAAAAAGAAAAATGTAGTACAGTTTAGAAGAACTTAAAATCAAAAATTTCCTCCCTTCCAACTCTATAAAAATCTTTTAAAAAATTGATTCTCTTTCAATTTAGAAAAAAGTAAAACAAAATTTTTCGCCCATCCAACTTGATGAAAATCTTTAAAATAAAAACAAATTACATAAGTTTAAAAAAATCAAATATTTTAAATAAAAAGTGCTCTTTTCAATTCAACAAAAATAATAAAAAGAACAAAATTTCTTCTTTCAATTACGCCAAAAAACGAATAAAAACAAATTAAATAAATTAAAAGCAATAAAACATTTTAAATAAAAAGTGCTCCCTTCAACTCAACTGAATCACTAAAATGAAAAAATGTCCTGTTTCAAATTAGCTAAAAAATAAATACCAAAAATTTCCTCCCATCCAATTCTGTAAAAATGTTTGATATAAAAAATATAATTTTTCCCACTCAGATAAAAATTGACAATAAAAAATTCTTCCCTTATACTAAAAAAAAAAAAAGGTAAAGAGAAAAAATGTACCTTTTCCAATTCAGACAAAAAAAGAATGACCTAAATTCCATCCCTTCCAAGTCGATAAAAAAAAATTTTGTACAGTTTAGAAGAACTTAAAAACAAAAATTTCTTCCCTTCCAACTCTATAAAAATCTTTTAAAAAATTGATTCTCTTCCAATTTAGTAAAAATTAAAACCAAAATTTCCGCCCATCCAACTTGATGAAAATCTTTAAAATAAAAACAAATTACATATGTTTAAAAAAAATCAAATATTTTAAATAAAAAGTGCTCCCCTTTAATCCAACAAAAATAGTAAAAAGAAGAAAATTTCTTCTTTCAATTACGCCAAAAAACGAATAATCCAAATTTCCTTCCTTCCATCTTGTCAAAAACCTTCAAAATACCCCTTTCGAAACTATAAATATGATAAAAATTTAATAATTTACCTCTTCAAATTCAGACAAAATTGAAAACTAGAACTTCCTACCTTCCAACTCAACAAAACGTTAGAAATAAGAATATTCTGTTTACCGATTAAGAAAATGATTGTAAGTACACCATTCTTCCTTTAAACTCAATAAAAATGTTAAAAAGAAAAAATGACGTCTTCCACAGTCTGCCAACAAATAACCAAAATTTTATACCTTTCAACTGGATAAAAATGCTGAAAAAAATGTCCCTCTTCCAATTCATAAAAAAAATGAAAACAAAAATTTTCTCCCCTCAAACTCAACCCTCAACTGAATAAAAAATTAACCCATCAATTAATAAAATTTTGAGAACCAAAATGTCCACCTTTTCAACTCGATAAAAAACTTAAAAATATAAAATGACCCTCTGCCAATTCAACAAAAATTTCCGCGTTTCAAACTTGAAAAAAGTGTCAAGAATAAAAAAAGTTCTTCCCTTTCCTTCCAAATTAGAATTGTAAAAGTCAAAAGTTACATCAATTTTAAGTTGATATACTGTTCAATTTTTAACATCTATGATTAATTAATTCACATTTGATTAAAATAAAATGTCTTTTATCAAAAAATTTCAATTTCAAACGCCTTTAATTGTTCGAGTCTTAAATACTGAATATAAATATCTTTAAATTAAAAATGGAAAGTTCTTAAAGTAAAAGATTTAAGAATAACACCTTGTGAAATGTATGATTTAATAATTGAAAAAGTTAATAATTAAACTTTTAAAAAAAGTGGAAATCGAACTTCCTTTAAATTGCATTATATCATACGATATAAAATGTATGATATTGTAAGTGTTTTAATAGATTTTTATTCTAAAAATTCTTACAAATTCACGCTCAATAAATAAATTCACTCTCATTTTCCGATTTTCCACTCTGAATTAATTTAAAGAGGTAATACGTACTCGGATCATTGTTCGGAACGTAAGCATCCAATATAATTTTAGCACTTGATGTATTCTGAATTTGCTTAATACTTTCTCCTCCTTTTCCCATGATTCTTCCTATGGCCCTTTGGGGAACACACATTTCGTATGTCTCGATAATCGGTTGGTTGTTGATTATAGTCAGAAGCATGGCTTCGGCTAACCGAATACATTCTGGTTTTCCACGAATGATGCAAATTCGATCTGGAGCCTCGAGATCAGTTTCTTCTTTGAATTTTATTTGGGTTTCTGTGTCCTGCTGAACGCCTTTAATTACAGATCCACCACGTCCAATAACAGCAGGAACGAATTCTCGCGGTACTTTCAGCTGAATTTCACTCTGCCGTGAAGTTTCGATGAAGGTCTTTCTACGTTTGGTTGCCTCGTCTTCATCCTGAATTCAATTTTTATTTAAAAGAGTAGAAATCAGGCGCGCTACGCACGCGATTATTTTTTTCCCTCGCGAAATTTTTTAATTAAATTAAAACAACATTTTGGTACCTGATATTATATATTATCCAAAATAATATAAAAAAGAAAAGCAAGTACAATATTTTTAATAATTGATTGAAATGGATATCTTAACATAAGAATAAAAATGAAAATACCAATATGAAATAGTGTACGAAAGAAGAAACGGACGTGGGAAAATATGCGAGTGTGGAAAAAAGAAGACGCGTAGGAAAATATGGAGAAAAAAACGTGAAAAATATGAAAGTGTAGGAAAATATTGTTAAAAAACGTGAAAAATATCAAATAGCGCTTAAAATAAGAAGGGACATTAAAAAATATAATAAAGCTTGGAGAAAAATGGAGCGGACGTGGGAAAATATGTGGCTAATAATGTTAACTATTTTGTTGAAAATTCGAATTTTTTTTAGTTGGAACTTGAAGTGATTGGTAGAAAATTCATGTATTTTTTTTAAGTTCGTCCTTTCTGGTAGAAAAATTAAACTCCCTGGTAGAAAATTCCTCCTTTTTGGATAGAAATTAATCTATTTTGGTTGAGGATTCAACCCTTTTTTTTTAATTCGGATTTTCTGGCAGAATTCAACTGTTTCGGATTTAAAAATTTAACTAATTCTATTTGTTTATTAATGAGCTTTTTTGAGATACTTGGAATGTTAATCGTCTCCATTTGAAATTAGTATTATTACCTACGTTAATTTCATTTAAAAGAATTTATCTCCCTATTTTCGTGAAATATCTCCTGGATTTCCCTGCCTGGTTGAAAATTTAACTACTTTGATGAAAGTTCATATTTTCGGATTGAAAACTAAACTTTTGTACATTTTTTTAGAATTTACAATAATCTGAAAAATCAATTATTTAGTTAAAAAATCTACTTTTTTGGACTGAAAATTCATTAATTTGACTGAAAGTAACCTTTTTTAACATTTATATTTTTGGTTCTCAATTTATATTTTTGGGTTGCAAATTCGAGTGTTTTGTAATAAATTGGTCTTTTTGGCTTCAAAATTCGTACTTTCTACAACAGAAATGGTCTTTTTTAATAAATATACAACTTTTTCGTTGAAAATTAAAATAATTCGTTAAAAATTAACTTTTTCGTTGAAAAATCTATTTTTTGTTGTTTAAATATTAAACTGCTTCCTGGAAATTTAAATATTGATTTTTTGTTTAAAAATGTACCTTCTATATGTTACAATTTTAATTATTTTGTAGAAAATGTTTATATTTTGTCGAAAAAATTTCCGTTTTGGTAGAAAATTAATCTTTCTGGAATTCAAATTCATTGGTAGAAGATCGCTTTAGTTGAAAATTTAACTATTTAATTGTAATTGACTTTCTTGTTGAAAATTCAACCTTTTTTGGTAAATAAATGTGGAAATTCAACTTTTTGATTGAAAAATAAAGTAACTGGTTAAAACGAAAGTATCCTATATTCGTGCCGAATTCGAGTGGAGCTCATTTTTGTTTTTTAACACATTTTTTTAATCTTCAAACATTGTAATTATTTAAACAATTTTCATAACTGGCTATTTTTTGAAGAATACGTTCAATTTATAATGTTGCTCTACAAATTAAAAAGAACTATTAATTATTTAAACAATTTCGAAAAAAAATCAAGACTTTGTCTTTTTTCTACGAGTCAATTTGTTTACGGAGTAGACTATGAATGACTATTCAAAACCTCTCATCTTTGTTGCTTTGTAAATTTACAAGAACTGTGAATTATTAAAACAATTTAGATTAAAAAATTAAGAGTTTGTCTTTTTTATACCAGTCAATTTGTTTACTTATTTGAAGTCAAATGAGAATGTCTATGCGATGACTCTTTTCTATGTTGCTTGAAAAATTTACAAGAATATTAATTATTTAAACAATTTAGATCAAAAAATTAAGAATTTGTCTTTTCTTCCACGAGTCAATTTTTTTTTTCGAAGTCAACTAAGAATATCTATGCGATGACTTATCTATGTTGTTTTGAAAATTTACTACAATATTAATTATGTAAACAATTTCGATAAAAATTAAGAGTTTTTCTTTTTTCTACGATGCAAGTTATTTACGAAGTGAACTAAGAATTTCTATTCAATCAATTCGTTATTTTTTGTTTGACAAATTTAAAAGAATACTAATTGTTTAAAACAATTTCGGGGGAAAATGAAGATTTTGGCCTTTTTTCTTCAGAGTCAATTTGTTTTTGGAGTCAACAAGAATGACTATTTTATGCCTGTTTTCTTTGTTGATTTGCATATTTACAAGAAATATTATTTATTTAAAGAATTTAAATTAAAAAATTAGGAGTTCTCCCTTTTTCTGCATGTCAATTTGTTTACAGAGCCCACTAAGTCCACTAAGAATTTTTTATATTTTGAACAATTTAAACAAATTTAGTTTTACACGAAAATATATGCACTATATATTTAATAGAATTAAAAAAGAATTAAAAATTTATAATGGTAAAAAATTTCATTTTCATTAATTTCAGTATTTTTTTCTTTTTCTTAATTTCTTCCAGTAATTTATTAATTTCTGCAATTTCATATTTTGCTTCAATAATATTTTCTGTAGTAAATTTTATCTTGCAATATATTTTTCCATACATTTTACTTTGTTAAATCACTTAGTCGAACCAATAACCAGTATTATTATTATCTATTTAAATATGCTAAATCATTGCTAGAGCATCATTTAATTGAACTTTACTTCCAAATAAAATAATTGCTGTTGAAAATTCTATTTTTCTCTTCTTTTAATATTAACTTCTTCCTGAAAATCAAACTATTCCATTTTTGGTTGAAAATTTATCTTTTACGTGTTGAGAATTCAACTATTTGGTAGGCGATTAATCTTCTTTGTTGAATGAGTTACTTTTTATGAAAATTATTCTGTTTTTATTGAGGATTCAATTATTTTCTTGAAATTTCTTATTATTTTGGTAGGATTCAATCTTTCTGGTTGAAGATTATCAGTTTAATTGGAAATTGAACTATTTTGCTCTAGTTGACTTTTTTGTTGAAAATTGAACCTTTTTTGTAGAAAAACTATCTTGTTGACTTGAAAATTCATCAATTAGGCTGAAAATTAATTACTTTTTTCATTCGCGTTTTTGGATTGAAAATACGAATATTTTGCAGAAAAAATGTCCTTTTTGGTAAAAAGAAGTTTCTTTTGTTAAAAAAAAAAAATTTCACTGTAAATAATAGGACTCTTAAACGTTTCCATTTGAAATTATTATTAGTACTTAAATTAATTTCATTTAAATTCTTTTATTTTTGTGAAATATCTCCTGAATGTCCCTGTCTGGTTGAAAATTGAACTATTTTCTTGAAAATTCGAAATTTCTGATTGAAAACTAAACTTATTTGTAGAAAATTCCCTTTTTTTGGTTGAGAATTGAAAACTATTTGAAAAATCAACAATTTTACATGTTTGACACATGTTACATGTTTCTTTTAAAATTCAACTATTTGGCAGGAAAATAACTGCTTTTTTTAAATTCATATTTTTGGGTTAAAAATGTAACTATTCCATTTTTGGTTAAAAATTTATCTTTTATATTATGTGGAAATTTCCACTATTTGGTAGAAAACTGATGTATTTTGTTGAAAATTTGTTCTTTTTGCTAGACAACAATGAATCTTCTTTGTAGAAAATTAACTTTCTTGGAATTCAGCTTTACCAGTTGAAGATCATTTTCGTTAAAAATTTAACTATTTTATTATAATTGACTCTTCTGTTGAAAATCAAACCTTTTTGTAGAAAATGCAGCTTTTACTTGAAAATTCATTAATTTAAATGAAAATTAATTGTCTTTTGCACATGCATGTTTTTTGGTTATATGTTGGAGTGTTTTGTAGAAAACTCTTATGTTTTGGCAAAGAATTAATATTTCTGGTTAAAAATTCAGCATTTTGGTTGAAAATTAAAGTAATTGTTTTCAAACGAACTGTTCAGTTGAAAATGCGACTTTTTTCTTTTTTTAATTTAAAGTTTTTCCTGAAAATAAATCTATTCAATTCATTGTTGTTATGTTTTGGATAACGATTAAAATATTTCCTTGAAATTCTATATTTCATGTAGAAAATTCGTAAAATATTCGTAAATCGTAATTCGTAAAAATCCTCTTTTCGTGAAAAATATCCCTTATTTCCCTTTTTTTCTAGCATTTTGGCTCGAAACCTTGTAAAATGGGTTTTTAAAATTTGTGCTATTAGATGTTTTTTCTTTTTCAAATTTAAGCGAAAAAACTGATAATTAGGTAAAAAAAATGGGGTATCTAATTATAAATGCTAAAAAATATAGAGTATACAAAAATATCCGTAAAAAAACTGGAATTATGCGACAAAAAAGTGGCAGAACTGATGCAATATTTATCTAAACCAGAATAGTTAAAAATACATTCACTGTACGGTAAATAAATGCGATTCATTTAAAATAGGCTTACCTTTTTCGTAAAAAGGTACAACAAAACAACGCTGACACCTGTTAGGGAGAATCCCAGCAGCATTGGCATGAGAAGCTGCTGGGCTGTCAGCTTCATTTTTTCTGATTTTTTCCTCTGAAGTTTCACCGACAAACACAGATCTTACTCTCTCTTCTCCTACGGCAGACACAGCATGAATTTAAATATAGAGCATGGCTCAGAACTCAAGAAGTGACATAATTTCAGGCAAACCTAACCTCAAATATGAATTTTGTGAAATAGTGCCTTTCTTTCTTATTTCCGGCCGCCGCTTTTGGCAAATTTAATGGAAATTATTGAATCCTAACCAGCTAGCGAAAAACCTTATCCAAACAAGTTGCACTCTTATATTACATTGAGACCGAAACGTACTTACGATCCTCCGATCATGAACAATGAAGAAAAATGCACCGCAATTTCGTTTCACGAGGTAATTCAAACACACAGGCCTGCCAATAATATCAAGTGCTATTACAAAAATGAATAGAAAAATAAAAATAAATATCTTTATTTACACGCTTCAAGAAAATATTTATTTAAGAGCGTGATAAGAAAACGAAAACGAAAAATCTAGAAAAAGTATATTTGAGGCATCTGCGACTAAATTCAGTAGAGACTGTTTATTCTTTAGGTTGGTCGTATTGTCACGTGACTTGGTTAGATTGGTTCTAATATAGATTTGATTTAGTTTCTCAATCATAATTATAATTCATCTAAAGACTGTTACATTGTATGCAAGGTGAAGAAGTTAAAATAATGGTTAAAACTATTAAAAGCGTTGATAAAAACTGTAATTTTAAATTTGAAGGAGTCTTTTTTGAATGAAGTCACGTGGACGACTTTAAGAACCAATCAGGAGTGGTTGTTCAAATGTCTTTAACGAAGATCGACGAAGGTCTGTAATATCTAAAAATAGACAGTATTAGATCATTATGTTCACTTTCATTTTACCTTGTGACTCTTCTCGAGCAAGGTTTAACACGGCTTCTGTAATTTCTTAATTTAAACAAATAACACAATTCAAAAAAAATTAATTAAAAACTTCAATTTTTTATCGTTTTGTAAGATTTAGTTTGGCTCTAATTGTTATAAAAGCACAAAATTTGGTATGAAAGTTCTATTTGGTTTAGTAAACTTTTTAGACCGTTTGGTCAACATTTTTTTTACAATTGCTTTATTTAAAAAAAAATTGGCTAACAAATAAGATTAATTTTTAAATAAAAATTTTTGGCAAAAAAGATTACTAACCAATTTTCCACAAAAAAGTTAATTTTCAACAAAATATTTTTATATTCCGAAACGGAATAATTAAATTTTCAGTTGAAAAATTTGATTTTTAACGCAAAAAAACAAATAACAAACTATAAATGGAATATATAGATTTTCAATTCAAAACATTAATTTGCAATAAATAGCATTTTTTTAAACAAATTATTTCAATTTT
Organism: Druon quercuslanigerum; assembly: GCA_010014905.2. NCBI lineage: Eukaryota > Metazoa > Arthropoda > Insecta > Hymenoptera > Cynipidae > Druon > Druon quercuslanigerum. The sequence goes on from JAAAKG020124789.1 coordinate 10,581, forward strand.
CAACCCAAGAGATGAATTTTGAAATTAAATAATGAATCTTCAACCAAGAAAATGAATTTTTAACAAAGTAGTTGATTTTTAAACCAAATTATTAAGTTTTCCAAACAAAAAGAAAAATTTGCTACAAAACCGTTTAGTTACAACCCTGAATTTTTTTAAACTAAAAATTAATCGTTTTCAACCAAAATGAAATATTTAGTTAAAAAATTCAATTTCTACAAAAAAAAAAAGGAATTTTCAACAAAATCATTTAATTTTCAACTAGAATATTTAATCTTTAACAAGAAAAAATGCGTTTTCAAGAAAGAAGTTTATTTTCAACCAAATAGTTGATTTTTGAACTAGAAACGATGAATTTTCATCTAAAAAACAAACAAATTTCAACAAAAAGTGAATTATTAAGGAAGTAGTTGAATCTTCAATCAAAACAAATTTCATTTCAACCAAAAATTATTCCAATTTAAAATCAAATAAAGTTGAACTCTTCAAAAAAGACGAATTTTTAAGAATATAGTTAATTTCTAAAAAAAAAGCAAAATCTTTCTACAAAAAATTGCAATTTTCAAAAAAAAAAAAATAATTTTCAACCAAATGGGAATTTAGCCTATTCAGATTTTTGAATTACAAATAATCGATTTTCAATTTTTAAAAAACGAATTTGCAAGCAAAAATGAAATATTATATTTGCAGATGAAAGAAATTATTTAAAAAATACAATATTTCTGAAAAAACAGTCTAATTTTTCATCCGAAATGTAGAATTTTAATAATAAAGTTTATTTTTAAATAATTTTTCCTTTTCTGTTTAAAGAGTTTTCTACCAAAATAGTTGAATTTTTAATGAAAAATGTAAAAGTTGATATTTTAACAAAAAAATATTTAAATAAAAAATAATATACAGTTGAATTCATCCAAGAAATACGAATTTTGAACCAAATATATCATTTTTCAAACAAAATATATTTTAGAGATAAGGACAAAAAATCCAGCCAAGTTGTTAAATTTCCAAGCCAAAAGAAAAAATGTTGATCTTTTCTGGATAAAAATTCATATATTTGGTTAAAATTCGTCTTTTTGGTAAAAATTAATCTCATTGATTGAAAAATAAACATTTTTTATTAAAAATGCAACTGTTTGGGTCTAAAGTAATCTGCTTTGGTTAAGGATTCAACAATTGGATAGAAAATTAAATTTTTCGGTTGAAAGTTAACTTTTGTCTTGAAAATTAATTTATTTTTATGAAAATTTTATTTCTTTGTTAAAAATTAAACGATTTTTGTTTAAAAAATATTTTTTGTTTCAAAATTTAATCGTTTGTCCTTATGCTTTAAATTTCAATAATTTGTTTGGCAATTGATGTATTTTGTTGCAAATTCGTGTTTTCTTCTGGTTAAAAATGAATTTTTTTCTGAAAATTGCAATATTCAATTTTTGGGTAGAAAATTATTCTTTATAAGTTGAAAATTCAACTATTTGGTATTAAATATATTTTCTTTGATATAAATTAGTTCTCCATTATTACCTCATTTTTTTGAAAAAACACAGCTTTCTTATATTTTAATAAAATTTTGGCTTACGTAATAAATAACAGCGTGATTCAACGAATTCAACACTTTATTATTTGCTTTACGATTATAGTGATAAAATCCATTATAGTATTTGAACAACTGGTGCTCGACAATTTTTACAAAACGTAACTTGTTACAATAATTGACAAATATAAAAAATCATGCATTAAAATAATATCTATATTTAATACAATAGTAATCGACTTTTTAATTAAGTTTAAAAAATAATTCTCTGATGTTTTAAAACGAAACATGTTTTTTTTAAATATATATTTTTGAACTTCAAATTCGATTATTTTAATTTTAATAAAAATCCCCACTGTATTTTCGAACGAAAGAGTTCAACCGCAGATTCTGTACAAATTGAAAAATTAACTTTATTAATTGATTAAAAAATCAGAAAACCCTAATCCAGGCATCTTCGTCGAAAACGTGTCGTCGTAGCTGCCGCATGGCATCAATGTGAGGACATCATGTTGCCACTCTGTGACTTATGCTCGTTAGGGTGCTGTTGCTGCGAAGAGTATTTCATTCTGAAAACTAGAAAAATCCTTTTTTTTGTTTTTTACACAGGGTATTGGTTCGCCCCCCCCCCCCTGGAAATTTAATGATCACTGAAATAATTATGAATATTTTGGAAATATTTGCGAAATATTTGAATCATTTTTGAAACATTTGGTAATATTGGTGAAATCTTTTGGAAATCATTGGCTTCTTTGTGAAGTCTTTTGAATCTATCCGAAATGTTTTGAAATTTTTGGGAAATCTTTTAGATCTTTATGCAAATCTTTGGAATTTTTGTAAAATCTTTCTGAATTCTTCAGAAGTCATTTGTGAAGCCTTATAAACTTATCCAAAAATCTTTTGATACTTTTGTGAACTTTTGGAAATCTTTGTGAAAAATTTCGAAATCTTTACGAAATATTAAAAATATTTTTTAAATATTTGTGAAATTATTGAAATATTTGGGAAATTATTTCTGCCTTTATGAAATCTTTTGAATCCGTCCGAAATCTTTTCCAAATCTTAAGGAAATCATTTAAAAAAATTTGTTCAATTTTTGTAATCTATCTGAAAGCTTTGTCAAATAACTAAAGTATTTATGACATCTTTTAAAACTATCCTAAATCTTTAAGAAATATTTGGGAAATGATTAAAATATTTATGAAGTCTTTTAAATCTATACGAAATCTTTGCCGAACCTGTAAAATTTTTGTGAAATCTTTGTTCAATCTTTGAAACTTTTGGAATTTTTTGCAAAATATTTGAAATCTTTAGAAATCTTCGCGAAATGTTTTAAATCTTTGTAAAATCTTTGGGAAATCATTTATGTCTTTGTGACATATTTTTAATCTATCCAAAATGTTTGCAAAATATTTGAAAACTTTGTAACATTTTTGGGAGATTTTTGAAATATTTGTGAAATTTTTCGAAAACTTTGTGAAATCTTTAGAGATCTTTGCGAAAAATTTGGCAATATTTGTGAAATTATTAAAATATTTGTGAAATATTTAAGAAATCATTGAAATATTTATGAAATCTATCAAAAATCTATCCGAAATCATTGTGAAACTCATGAAATCTTAGGGAAATCTTTGGGCAAGCATTGTGAAAATATTTGGTAAAATTAATTTTGTATCTGTATTTATTATTGACAATTTTTTGTTTATTTATTAATTATTGTTCATGTTAAATTTTCACATAGTATAATATTATTATACTATGTACAAATTGTACTATTCAGTATAAGTCGATGCATCTGCCACCCTCTAGAAAAAAAGGGCTGCGCCGCTTCAACCCTGTACTTGCATATTAATCTTTTAGCATGTGTACCCAAAAAGACGACATTTCAAAGAAATACAGGAATTTTTAACTAAACATGAACACTTTTCAACCAATAATGGAAAAGATTAATTTTTAAGTTACAAAATTATTTTTCAACCAAAATCTAATTTTTAATAAAATAGTTGAATTTTCAATCTGAAAATATAAATTTTTGGACGAAAAGTTCATTTTAAACTAAACAGTTGCATTTTAGCAAAAAAGAAGAATTTTTAAAACTAGATGATTAGTTTTCTTCCACAAAAAAACTAATTTTCAACTAAAAAAGCTCAATTTTTAACCCAAACTGAAAAAGTTAAATTTCCAGGTTAAGAAAATTCATTTTCAACACAAAGGAAACGAATTTTTAACAAAAATAGTCAAATTTTTAACCAAAGAGATGAACTTAAAACTGAAATGATCAATTTTCCATTTAAAAAAATAATTTTTAAGAAATCAATATTTTTCAGTCAAGAAAGATACAAAAGGTCATGTAAATTGTTAAACTTTAAACCAAAATACGAATTTATAACCCAAAAATATACACTTTTAACCAAAAAGTCCTTTCTCAGAACTACCCTTCCAATTGCTTCGTCCACATCACTCCCTGTCCACTGTCATCCAAAATCCATCTTACACACTCATCCACACTCCTGTACATCGCTCTGATACATGTCCCCATGACTCCATTTCGTATCTACATACTCTACATACATTCTCCTCTTCATCCATCCAATATCTGCATGCTCTCACTCCTTCTCCCATTCTAAATCGTACAACCCTACTCCATTTTTCCTCCTTTTTTTATTTTTTGCAGATATTCTGGTTCCGTCAACCCTTTGACCATCATATACCATCTATTGCACCTCGAATCAATAATCTTTGTCCATCTCTCTTCTCCTTGTTTTACTAATAGCTCTAACTATGTGTCCTGAAACTCCATAATCCCTTTCGT
>JAAAKG020124800.1:0-14923 GCA_010014905.2 Druon quercuslanigerum
ATATTTATTTATATACTAAAACAAATAATTTTGTTATTCAAAAAGATAAATTAAATAAAAAATAGTTGAATTTTCTGTTTAAAAAAATTTAAATTGACTTTTCACGATAAAATATGAATTTTTAAACAAGAAATAAGTTTCTGCGAAAAAAATTGAATGTTCAATGCCAAAAGACGAATTTTTAACACAAAAAAGGACTTTTTTTAACCAATTTTTTGAATTCTCTACTAAATACGTGCATTTATATCCAAAAACGATGACAATTCTCCTAAATTTTTTTTCAAAACAAAAATGATAAAAATATAAGAAAATAGTTGAATTCTCTACCAAATAACATTTGTAATTTTATCGAAGCTAATTTTAATTTTAATTCATCATTTTTTAAAACAAAAATATGAATTAAAAAAAAAAGAAAATTTATTAGGATACAATTAAATTTTTAAACAAACAGTAGCATTTTCAAATAAAAAGTATGTCTTTCTAACCAACAAAAGAGTGTAATTGTCAACCAAAAATTTGCATTTTTATCCAATAAAGATAAAAATTCTCTTAAAATAGCAGATTTTTAATAAATTTTTTTTTTAATGTGAATTTTCATTCAGAAAAGAATTCAGTTCTCTTTTCAAACCCAAAATGATTTTTTAAACGAAAATATGACTTTTCTGCAAAAAATTAATTTTTTATGAAACTGATGCATTTTTACCCAAGAAGCATGAAATTTCAAACCAAGGCATTTATTTTTTATTTTTTTTGCTAAAAAGGAACATTTTCAACTAAAAAAGATTAATCTCAAAAAAATAAGAATATTACATTATCAGTTAAAAAATTAATTTAAAAAAAGGCTTTTCGACTAAATAGTTACATTTTCAACCAAAGAGATGAATTTTTTAATGAAAATAAGAATCTTTAAGAAAAAAAAAAGATTTCTTAATAAATCGAATCAGCCTTTAAACAAAATACTTGTTACTTATACTATTATACTTCAATCAATTATATTTTTACTAGAACAGGCGAATTTTTTATATCAAAAAGATAAATTAAAAAAAAATTGAATTTTCTGTTAACAAAGATTTAAATTGACTTTTACGATAAAATATGAATTTTTAAACAATAAATAAGTTTTTCAAAAAAAAAAATTTCAATCTAAAAAGACGAATTTTTAACACAAAAAAGGACTTTTTTGACCAAATTTGTGAATTCTGTGATAAACAGGTGCATTTTTATCCAAAAAATGATGAAAATTCTTTAAAAAATTTTATTCAAGACAAAAAAGATAAAAATATAACAAAATAGTTGAATTCTCTACCGAGTAACATTTCTAATTTTTTTTGAAGAAAGATAAATTTTTATTAAAAAAGAATACATGTTTTCTAAGTTAAACTTTCACCCAGAAAAGATTCAGTTCATTTTTTGAAACCAAAACATAATTAAAAAAAAAAGTAAATTTAGTATGAAACAATTAAATTTTCAACAAAACAGTAGCATTTGCAACCAAAAAATGTGTCTTTTTAACCAACAAAAGTGCATTGTTATCTAATAAAGATAAAATGTCTCTTAAAATAGCTGAATTTTTGAATAATTTTTTTTTTAAATGTGAGTTTTTATTTTGAAAATATTTTAGTTCTCTTTTCAAAACCAAAATATTAAAATTAAAAAAAGTACTCTTTAATCAAGTTAATTAAAAAAAATATGATTTTTCAAAAATATTGTTTTTTTTACTAAAACAGATTAATTTAAAAAAAAACAGTTAAATTTTTATCCAAAAAGTATGAATTTTTAACGATGTTGTTAAATTTTCAATCAAGCAGTTGGATTTTTGTTAAAGCAAAATGAAAATTTTACTAAAACAAATGAATTTTAAAATTAAAAAGACAAATTTTCAGAAAAAAATAGTTCTCATCAAAAAAAGATTTCAGTTTACTTTTCAGCAAAAAAATATGAATATTAAACCAAAATTTTATTTTCTACAAAAAGGGCTGCATTTTTAACAGCAACAAAATAATTGTTAACAGCACAGTTGAATTTGCAACCAAAAAGGGTTTTTTTGTAAGAAAATGGGTAAATTTTTAACCTAATAATAAAATAAAATAAAATAATAAAATCTCCCTTTAAAGTTTGACTTTTTTTAGTATCGGTAATGATTTTTTCAGAATTATTTTTAAGTATAACGATTTCTTGTATTATGCGCACATAAAGTTTGTCGATTTGTGGAGAATTATAATTTTTTATTCAAAATAAAAATTCCGAATGACTTTAAAAAAAAAATTATTTGTTTATTTTTAGTTAATGTCATATCAATGTAAATTTTCTGAAATTTTTTATACAAGAGAAAATTATCTTTGAAAGTTTCAATTATGTCGAATCAAAATTTCAACAACAAAAAAAATCATTTTTAACCAAATAGGTGAATTTTCAACTAAAGAAGCTCTTACAAAAAAAATTTTTCAATAAAAAAGTTATATTTTCAACCAAAAAAACATCAACTTGCAACCAATTGCAATTTCATAAAAAATTATGAAATATTTACAAAAAGATACGAATTTTCTATAATGCAGTTTAATTTTTTAACAGAAAATATGAATCTTTTAAAAACGGTAAGTTTGAACGAAAAAGATATATTTTCCAATAAATTGAATAATTTGCCGGCAAGAAGATTAATTTTTCTCTACGAAAAATTCAGAAAAAATTCTTTATGAAAAATGTAAATTTTTCCAAAAATAATTTGACAAAGTTTTTGAAAAATGTCGAGTTAATTTAAAACATATTGAGAGCTTGTAAAACTTTAAAAAGAATTTAAAAGTATGTAAATTTGTTAGTATTTTTAATGTGTTAATACCTTTAAAAAATGTTAAATGTCGTTTTTAAAAGTGCCTCTAAATTTTCTGTAGGTACCGGTAACGACATTTTTTTTCTTTCCAAAAAAGAAAAAACAAGAAAAGCTTAAAAAGAACATTATTGATTAATATAAAGGAAACATTTGTAATTAAAATATTATTATTTTTATTATTTTTATTATTAGAGGCCGTCCTAAAATTAAGTAACGGAAACCACAACAAAATATTTCGACCCCCCCCCCACTCTTACTGTACGTAATTTTTAGTTTCCAAAAACTGTTTACTAGTTATGCTAGTTCATTTTCAAAATTCCCTGATTTTTTCTTAAATAATTTTTTTTTTCTTGATCATTAATATTTAAATACCGCAGAATTTTAATCTGGTAATATTTTTAACATAGAATCTTTTATAAAGAGAATAAAACAGTATTTCAGATAAAAAAGTATTAGTTGAATTTTCTACCTCAAAAGGTAAGTTTCCAAGCAAAAAGATTCATAGTTTATATTTTAATCCAAAAAGATAAAATGTATACAAAAACAGAATTTTGAAAACAAAAATACGAATTTAAACAAATAAAGATTTTTTACTAAAAAAAAAAAAGAAACAAAAGTTTATCTAAATTGTCGAAACCTAAATCTGAAAGAGGAAGTTTTTCTTTAAAAATTGATTTTTCAAACAAAAATATGACTTTTCTGCAAAAAATAACAATTTTCCATGAAACTGATGCATTTTTATCTAATAAGCATGAAATTTTAATCCAAAGCATTTATTTTATTTTATTTTTTTACTAAACAGGAACATTTTCATTTAAAAAAGAATAATCTGAAAAAAATAAGAAAGTTACATTATCAGTTTTTAACAATGTAGTTTAACTTTTACCCAAGTAGTTAAATTATAAATAAAAAAAAGATAAACTTTTAATCAAAGAGATGAATTTTTAAATAAAAATATAAATCTTTATGTAAAAAAAAAGATTTCTTGACCAATTGAATCAGCCTTTAAACAAAATACAACCGATTAATTTTTTTTATTGAAAAAGGTAAATTTAAAAAAAAAGTTAAATTTTCTTTTAAAAAAGATTTAAATTAACTGTTCACGATGAAATATGAATTTTTAAAATTTACAAAAAAATTTTTACAAAAAAAAGTAAATTTTCAATACAAAAAGACATATTTCTAACAAAAAAAGGACTTTTTAACCAAATTTTTTAATTCTCTAATAAATAAGTGCATTTATATATAAAAATGATGAAAATTCTCTTAAAAATTTTTTTTCAAAACAAAAATGATAAAAATATAACAAAATAGTTGAAATCTCAAATAATATTTTCAATTTTATGATGAAATTTTCGAAAAGTTTATAATATTGCCGAATTCAGAAATTCCGAAAATATCCGAAACTGTAAAATTTCCGAATGAAAACAATTTTTCAAAAAAAAAAATCATTTACTTATTACAAAAATAATAATTAAATATTTTTATCACATAAAAATATTTATTAAGATTCTATGTATTTCAAAAAGAAATAATTTCAATAACATAGTAAAATATTAAACATTTTAAATTTTTTCATGATAACAATATTTAATCTTTAATATTTAATATTTAACCTAATATTTATAAAAAAAACAATTATTTTAATTGTTTAAATTCCGGAATTTTACAGTGTTGTATATTTTATAATTCGGAAATCTTCTGTTGTGAATTTTCCATTTCAGGATTTTTCTATTTTTTTTTCTTTTTCAATTATAAATCATAATAAAAAATAATAATTATTAATAAATAATTTTATATTTCTTTAGATATCGTATTGTTGGTACCGGTACTTTTTGTTTACTGGTACCAACATTTTTTTTCTTGACAAATATACTGTGATAGAAAAAGTTAAAAAGAAAATTATTGATCAATATAAAGGAAAAATGTTTAATTAAAATGTTCTTTTTAACAACGATCTTTAGCAGAATTATGCAATCAATTTGATCATGAAATCAAACTCCTTTTTTGGAAATATGGTTATGAATAGGATCTTTCTCTAATTTTTAAATCATGTGGTCAAAAACCTAAAAAAATTAATAATTTTACTATTACAGAATAATTTACAACTGAAATGTCCTTTTTGTAATCAAATGATTAAAATTAAATATCCTTATTTAAAAATTGTGATGTACGAAAGTCCACAAAACTAAACTTGTTACTAAAAATTAAATTTTCTACGAAAACATAAAACGTTAAAAAGTGTACAATTACTCAAACTTAAAGGAAATCCCATTTTTAATATCAGATCTCTATTGTACCTACAAAGACTTCAATTCTAATCAAATCACAGAGTGAATGAAACTAAAAAAAATTTGTCGGACATAAAAGGTAAAAAAAGAGTCACTCTGTCCTGTACTTACTATGAAAATTAATTACGAACTCGTTCAGTCGCTTTTGCTGGCACGAGGGGTGGAAAATAAAGAAGAAAATCTTTTTTTTTCTGTCTGCGCGCGCATAAAAACCGTGATCGTTTTAAGAGGCTTTTTGTAACCATGCATTTTTCCATGTTATCAGATAATGGATTCTCGTTTTCAGCATTTAATTTTTCATTCTTCTCCATTCTCGAGCAGCATACTTGTCTCTCTCGTTATTCAAAGTGATCATGAAAATATGTTTTTTTTTCGAAAGTCAGATCTAATTTTTTCAATAAATGGATCTTACAGTATATAAAATTCTAATTTTAAGAACGCCCATGAAATATTTTTTAGATATTGTTTACTATTTTTAATATTTGTTAAAATTTGACTTTTCGATCACGATGTCGATTTTCTGTGCCGATGTTTTTTTTTTTGGTTACGTGTAAGGTAACCGTAACTGATTTCATATGCCAACATGGTTTTATTTATGGAAAGTGGAGGGACATTTCCGAAGTAATTTTTTTCGCAAAATCCGAATCCTGGGTCAGAATTGGCATATCACGTCAGGATTTTAAGATATTTGACGTTATGTACCAAAATATGGCGTTTTTGGCTACATATGAGGTTACGTACAGAAGACACAACATTTTTTGGGATTTTTTCTTTAGTTGTATCATATAGTCCTGCTCTTTTTCTTTAATTTGAGAGTCTCAGAGTTTAATTTTCGTTTTTCTTTACCAAGTTACGCCAATTTGAAATTACGAGATATGTCCCATTATGACTTGAGCATTTATTTTAAATACTGTATAAATACAAACTACTACATAAAATTTTTGCATCAACATAAGTTATTAGATAGCAGAAACTGAAAACATGTTTTAATATTGTCAATGTTTTTTCAAAATTTTTATATGCCATTTCGAATCCGCCATCTTGAATTTGAAAATTTTAATATTTCGACTTTAGATTCGTAATGAACAACTCGGAACATCCCTAAGTACAAATTTTCAAAAGAAAGCACACATTAGAAAATGTCTGCCTTGAAGTATTCAAAGCAAATGCTCAAGACAAAATGGGACATATCTCATAATTTCAAATTGGCATAACTTGGTACAGGAAAATGGTAATTGAATTCTGCGACTTTCAAATTAACGATAAAGAGCTGTACTATATGATACGACTAAAGAAAAAGTTCCAAAAAATGTTGTGTCTTCTGTACATAACCTCAAATTTATTCAGAAACGTTATTCTTGGATACATAACCTCAAATATCTTAAAACCCTGGCGTGATGGGCAAATTCTGACTCCGGATTCGGATTCTACGTAAAAAATTACTTCGGAAATGACCCTCCGCTTTAAAAAATGAGGAAATCGGTTAATATCTTCTTTTCTCTTTTATGATATAAAAATTTAAATTTTTGAAAATTCTTACAAATTTCCCAATTGTTTCGAAAATTATATCAATTTTTTTTACTGCTAGCGTATAATAATAATAAGTTATAAAATTAATACAAATTTTTTTTGCCCACTTTAGAATTTTTTGAAAATGGTAAAAAACGTGCTTTTTGGATTCACTCCTATGCACACATTTTTGTAAAAGTTGAATATGTCAAACCTGAAATTTTTTAAGCCTAAATTAAAGAAGCATTCTGTAATTTTGTTTTTTCGCAAAAAATATTTACTTGGTGATGTATATAGCGTACAAAAATGTTTTAAAAACGTAAAATTGGCAATTTTTGAACGCTGGAAACATCACTAAACAAATTTTTTTTCGAAAAAACACAACTATAGTAAGTTTTTTTCATTAAAGCTAAAGAAAATTTAAGGTTTGATACATTTAACTTTTTTAAAAATGCGTGCATAGGATTCAATTCAAAAAACATGTTTTTTGGCCATTTTCCAAAAATTTCCATATTGCTTTGAAAATTACAGCAAATTTTTTTTGATATACAGTTATTGCTAGTGAGGAATACTAAAAAATTATAAATTAAATAAAAGATTTTTGCTCAATTTAGATTTTTTCGAAATTGGCAAAAAACATGCTTTTTGGATTGAGTTCTGTCCACACAATGGTAAAAAAAACGTAAAATTGACCATTTTTGAACGCTAGAAAATCATTAAATAATTAACAACAACAAAAGAATTATGGTAAGTTTCTCTCATTAAAGCTGAAGAAATTTCAGGTTTGACATATTCAACTTTTTTTTTAAATGTATGCATAGGACTCAATTCAAAAAGTATGTTTTTTGGCCATTTTTCAAAAATTCTAAATTGAGCAAAATTTTTTTTATTTAAAATTTACCTATTTTTGGAAAATTGGTTTTCTTAACATTTTTTTAAATAAAAATTTAACTACATTATTTTTTGTTGAAAATTTTTCAGTTATAAATTCATGAGTTTTGTTAAAAGCTCTTCTATTTTCGATAGAAAATACATCGTTTGGATTGGAAATTCAACTATTTTGTTAAAATTCTACTTTTTTCGTTGAATTTAATAATTTTTGGTTTGGAATTAAACAAAAATTATTTTTTTGGTTAATAATTAATGATTTTAATAGAATAAACTTTTTTCCATTAAAAATTTACTTATTTAAAAAAAATTTTTACAGGTTGGTCTATGCATCTCTGAGACGCAAACAATTGCACTAGATATTGTATTGTTGTATTTTGAGTACTAAAATATTTATTTTTATTATACTTTATTTATTATATTTAATATAAGCAATTTTTTTAAATTTAATAAATCAGTACCTTTAGTTCATGAAGGTTTCAACAATAGGTTGAGCGATCCACCTCGAAGAAGCGAAAAATTACGCTAAATATCATAATTGTTGTATCTTTTAATAAAAAAACTTTTTTTCAAATAAACAAGATAATTTTTTGTTAAAATTAAAAAAAAAATACTTTCTAATAGCCGATGTAATTTCGACGTGAGAAAAGAGGGTAACCTTAAGTTAAGAAAAATTTTTGAATCTTTTTTGAAATCTAATCATTTTTTATTAAAAATTTTAATTTCCGACAAAGAAAACTTGCACAATTTAAAATTTTTCATTCTTGTAAATTTTGATATTTGAAAATAACAATAATTTCCGACGAAAAGCACTAATAGCAAATATTTCAGAATTGTAAATCTTATTCTAAATCTAATATTTTTTGTTTCAAAATTTCAACTTGGGTAAACATGCTATCAAAACCAAGAAACGTAAATTTTACAAAAAATTTTAATCTTTGAAATCTAATAATTTTTTATTAAAAATACCCATAAAAATAACGCAAACTAAAAATTGTAAAAAATTTTAAGTCTTCTCGAAATTTTATAATTTTATGTTAAGATTCTTTAAAAAAAACACACATTTTTAACGAAAAAACTTTAATAAAAAACATACCTAATATTTTATACCATTTATTAGAAAAATTAAAAATTGTAATTTAAGCGCATAAGAATATTTAAAAACGAAAATCTTTCTCAGTTTACATCAGGTTTTCAATTACTTTTTTTCTCGAGAAAAAATATTTTGAGTATACCGTCAAGTTTAAAATTACCTAATCTTAAACTTTATTTGCTAAATTAAAAACAGGCTAATTTATTATTGCAAAAAATTTTGGAAACAAAATCTTATCGTAAATAATTTTTAAAAAACATTCTCAATTTTAAGCAAATAATGTCATTTTGTTGAGCAGGGTATTCATTATTTGTTCATTTTCAAATATTTAATTATGTCGCATTTTATTTTATTTTAATTTTATTTTTCCAGAATTTCTTATATTTAAAAAAAGTAATCTTATTTTTTCAATAATTTGTCATTCTAAATTTGAAGCGGCTAAAAGTGATTGATTTGAAGTCAATTTTGACTGATTTAAATTAGTTGAATTTTCAACCAAAAATTGAATCTTTAAATTCTCATTTAAAAAAAAATATTTTTAACCAAAAAAAATTATTTTTTAGCAAAACAGTTTAATTTTCAACTAAATATATGCATTTAAAAAAAGAGAAAATTTTTAAAAATAAATGAAATAGCTAAATTTTCAATGTAATGAATTAATATTCAACAAAAAAAGAAACGAACTTCGAATAACGTAGTTTAATTTTCATCTAATTTATCAGTTAAGAAAATTAAATTGAAACAATTAATTTTTTATATTCAGCCAAAATGGAATAGTTGCAATTTCAGTTACAAAAATTAATTAAAAAAAAAAACAAAAAGTGGATTTTCAACAAAAAAGATCAATTTTCAACTATAGGAATGAATTGTCAGCTCAGAAAGATAAATCATGAAATAAAAATAGAATATCTACGTTTTCCGTTAAAAGTTTCAACCGAATAGCTAAATTTTTAACTAAAGGAATTAATATTTAAAATAAAAGACTATTTTCAGTTGGAAACGTTCATTGTAAAAATAAAAATAAATTTTTTACTAGAAACAGAACGAATTTTCAACAAAACTTACATTTTTTTGTTTCAAATAGGTAAATTTTTAATTAAAAATGGAATAGCTACTTTTTAAGATGAAAAAATAATTTTTAACCAAAGAAAAACAAATTTTTTACAAAATAGTTCAATTTTTAACTAAATTTTAAGTTTGAGAAAATTAATTTTAAACAAGAAAAAATTAACATTTACGTACAAATAAATTTTCAGTAAAAAAATTTTAGCAACAAAACATTTTTCCAAAAGTGGAATAGTTACTTTTCCAACTAAAAAAATCAATTTTTTAAAAAATAAATACGAAATTTTAACAAAAAATGAAGCAGTTGAATTTTCAAGAAAAAACATTAAATTTTAAAATAAACTTTAATTTTTAACCAAAAAAATTAATTTCCAAAGAAGAAAAATAATTTTTTACTAATAACAACCCGAAGTTTCAACAAAATACATTAATTTACTGCAAAAAAGGGAACTTTTTAATAACAAAAGGAATAACTACATTTTTATTAAAAAAAAATTATTCAACTAGAAAAAATAAATTTTTAAACCAAAGCGTAATTTGCAAAGTTAAAAAAAATTGTCAATAAATTTAAATGTGGTTTTTCTGAGAAAATTTCATTTAAGTTTTTTTAGAAAAATCATCTCGATTTTGTAGATTTTAAACAATTTTTGAATCAAAAAGAGAAGAGTAAATATCTCAATTAGGTCCAAAGTTTATAAAGGTTTAAAAAGAAAAATCGGGATTTTCAAAAAAAAATTCAAACATGCATAAATGAATGAATTTTCTTTTGCAAATCTAAAAATTATTTTTTTCAGCAAAATGCACTAACATAAAAAATTTATAATATTTTCAATCATTTATCAGATTATTTGAAAATTTTCAATTTAATCGTGTAAGAATATTTAAAAACACAAATCTTTTTTGGTTTGTCTCAGATTTTCGATGATTTTTAAAAAATAAAAAATGTTCTAAGTGTACCGTCAAGTTAAAAATTATTAAATCTAAAACTTTATTTACAAAATTAAAAAAGCAACCCATTTGCAAACATTTTTAGAAGAAACATCTAATAGTGAATTTAAAAAAAACAGTCTCAATTTTAATCAAATGACGTCATTTTTTAAACTGGGTATTCATAATTTGTCGATCGTAAACTATTCAATTATCTCGGTTCTTCAATTTCTTATTATTGTAATTTTTTTCTGCAAAATGTGACTGAAATTGAATTCCAAATATCAGAAATGCGTAGTAATAGTAAATTAAGACCGTGAAATTGCTTCTCGAGCTTTCAAGCAATAGAACACCGATTGGTTTAAATGTAGTTTCTCGTTCCGAATCCTTTTTCTGTTCAATGACGATCTGAAAAGAACAGATGCAGCCAAGGCACTAGAAAGAGATTGCAAAAATGAGAATGGAAATGGGAACAGTGGACACAAATGAGAATGGGATATGTACATTCCTTGGTATTATTCTTATAATACGAGAACGTCGGCCAGCAGTCTGCCTCTGCTGGCTGGAGCCACGCTGTCGTTGTCGTAGCATCGATCCGGCAGCTTAACGTCGACTTTTTTCTGCGGCGTTTTAGTTGCACCACAATCTGAGAAACACCCGTGGTCAGTTTCCATTCAGCATTAGAATGGACCAAGAACACAACAAAATTTATAAAAGTAAAATCAAAACACTCAAAATCGTTCTAACCCACGTACCTTCACAGTTCCGAGATCTACACCTTCTTTCTCAAGAAGAGAAGTTCTTAAACATTTACCAATGCATATCATAAGTAGCTGCATCGCAGGTCATAAGAAAGTCTTGTCTAATAATTTTCCTAACACTTAAATCAACAGTGAATCCAAAACAATTCTCTTTGAGAACACTTGTGGTCAGCTTTCACTCGGGATTAAAATGGATCTAGAAATCTACATTTGCACCTGCACGCCTTCGATTGGCTCTGTTATAAAAACCTGATTATCTGCAAACCCTAACCCACGTACCTTCCAGGTCCCGAGATGGACACCTTCTTCATCAAGGGGTGCTATTCTTAAAAATTTATCCGTGAATATATAACAAACAGCCAAGATGACACAATGCATCCTTATGTAATACATTGACTAATACTTAATTTAACAGTGAATCCAAAACTATTTTCTTTGAGGAAGAACAGATTCTCCAACATTCGCCAGACAATCTGACAAACACTTGTGGTCAGATTTTATTCAGCATTAAAATATATAAAGGAATCTACAGAGTTTATTAAATTTAAGTTAATATCCTGAAAAATTTCTTAAATTACTGTAAATTTATAATAAAATAATTATTGTTTTATTCGCGGTTAATTTAAAACCCATGTTCTTCATGTTAACTTTAGCCTGCTTAAAATTCTTGGCAAGCTTTATATTGTTTTATTGATTTTGCCACAATAACCTAATCATCTGAAGACTCTAACCCACGTACCTTATGAACCCGAGATCGGCATTTTCTTTATCAAGAAGGGCTATTCTCAAGAACTTATCCTTGAATATATAATGAACAGAAAAGAAAACATCATGTATTTTTTTCTAATACCTTGACAAATATTTAATTGAATATAGAAGACAAAACAATTATCTATACAGAAGAAAATATTCTTTAACCTTTTACAAACAATGCGAGAAATGCTTGTAGTCAGTTTCCATTCACCATCATAAAGGAAAAAGAAAACCACAATATTTATAAAAATAAAATCGAAACCCTCAAAACGTAGCTGAAAAATTATAATTACTAGTTAGAAAATTTTGCATTTGGGTGCTAGTAATGCAGTCTGCTCAACATTCCCTGCAAGCATTTAATTAACGTTGCTATAAAAACCTCATAATCTGTCAACGCTAACCCACGTACCTTCACGGTCCCGAGGTCGACTCCATAAATTAGGACATTACGCAGCCTTATATTTATATCAACAGTGTATCCAAAACATTTCTTTATGAGAAAAACCAGATTCTCCAACATTCGCCACACAAACTGAGAAGCACTTGTGGTCAGCTATTATTCAGCATTAAAAAATATTAAGAAATCTACACAGTTTATTAAATTTAAATTTAAATCCTGAAAACGTGCTTGAATAAGTGTTAATAATTTCTAAATAGATGATGTTGGATTTTGATGGTATATTGAACTAGTATATCAACCAAATCTAACATCTTCTGGTTGAATTCCTACATGGTCAACACCAAATTACATCAGCTAATAACTAATAAACACAGGTACTTATCAACTTGTTCTATCCTCTTATTGTGCAAAGCAATGTTGTCTACAGTTTTCCACCATTTTCTTTGAAAACAATAATTTTTGTTTTTACTTTTATTTTGAGACCAATCTTCTTCATGCTAGTATTCAGTCTGATCAACATTTTCTGCAAAAACTTTGATTGAATCTGTCATACAAATTTTATTACCTGCAAACCCTAACCCACGTACCTTCACGCCCCCGAGATCGACACCATGATAGCATCTAGTCTGCTCAACATTTTCTGCAAACTATTCATTGCCTGTACTATGACCGTATCATCTAAAAACGCAAACCCACGTACCTTTACGATTCTAAGATCTACTTATTCTCAAAGCAAAGAGGACTTGATGCATCATTATCTAATATCTTGCCTAATACTTAATTCAAGAGTAAATACAAAACAATCTTTTATGAGCAAGAACAAATTCTCCAACATTCGCCAAACACTCCAAAGACACAGGTGGTCACTTCGCATTCAGCACTAAAATATTAATTAGAAGAAGTTAGATTTTCATGGTATTCTGGACCTAGTATACCAACAAAATTTAATATCTTTCAAATCAATTCATACATGGTTCTATTCTCGCATAGTATAAGGAAATATTGCGCACTTTTTTGTTCGCCCTTCCTGAAAATACCATTATTAATGTGTTAATCACGTTTATTTTGAAAGTCATGTTCGGCATGCTAATTTTCAGTCTATTGAACATTCGTTGCAAGCCTTCTATTGACTTTGCCATTATAACCTTACTATATGCAAACGCTAACCCATGCACCTTCACAGTCCCGAGATCTACACTTTTCAAAAATGCATTGCAAAATTTTTTTAAGTCTTGAGGAAAAGACACCCCCTCCCTCCAAGTTTCCATTTCCGGCGAAAGAAAATCCGTAATTTCTTTTTATGGAAATTCGAATATTACCACGTGCTACTGGGTACTTTAAAATCCCATTTAATTAACATGAAGAAATTTTGACTTGTCAAAAAATATGCCTTAAACTTGCCCAAAATATGACCCAAAAATAAAGAAACTACATTTTTATGTATTATTGTTACTTTTTAGCAATTTCCGTAGTATTTTTTTAGCAGATAATTGCAAAAAATTGAGCTAGAGATATCCATTTTTTTGTTATGCTACTTTTTGTTGAATAATTATATAATTTTGATACATTTCTTCTAATATTTAACAAATTTCTATTTATTTAAACAATTTTTATTTTCTAAAGCAGTTATTTTTTGATGACTAAAAAAATTACATAAAATAGAAGACATAGGATTAATTACGATTTTGAAAGTATTTTTGGAAAAGTAATTATTCAATCAAATTATATTTGTTTAAATAATTTAAAAGCGATGAATTTATTCTTTCAATACACTATACAGTCAGAAAGATTTTATTTATGCTTATATTTATTTTATTTTTTTAGTCCTGAAAAGAAGACTGTTTGAGCAAATAAAGATTTTTTAAACAAAGATAAATTTATTAAACATTAAAAGAAGTGAATCAAAACTTTGCAATTATTTAACTAGACATAGCATCGGATACTAATTTAAAAACAAGGTTGATATCTCTGGCTCAATTTTTAGAAATTTTAAAAATAGATAATAAATAATTATTTAATAATTACATAATGTTTTTAGAAAAATTTACTACTCCAAACAATGACAACCAATTTTATTTAAATCAGAAAAAACCATTTTTTTACATTTTTTGGGAATAAATAATTCTTTAAATAATTTACATTTTTTTTAACAATTAAAAATAGTTTAAAAAGTTATTGTTCATATTCAAATTGTCCATTAATAATTATTTTTGAGAAAAAGACGACGGAAATTGCTAAAAAGTCACAATAATACGTAAAAATGTATTTTTTTTTAATTTTCGGCTCATATTTGGGACGCTGCGGGGGTGGATGGAGGGTTGGTTTTTTAAAATTAAAGTTTTAAGTATGTTCTTATTTCGTAGGCACTTCTCTTAAATCTTTAAAAAACTTGGTACTTTTCTATAAAAC
>JAAAKG020124811.1:0-14922 GCA_010014905.2 Druon quercuslanigerum
CAAAGAGTGAAAATAAGTATATTTTGAGTATCCAGGACAGGTTAACACGGTACACTTTATTACTGCCAATGAAAAATCAAACTTCTGAAAGCATTGTGAATAATTTAAAGGAACACTAAATCTACGTGGTTGGGGCACCGCAGGTCATTCTGACTGATCAATGACCGAACTTCTTCTCAGAATTAGTACAGCAATTTGAAGAAATTTTTAAAATTAAACATACTAAACCAATGCATTCGATCCTCAGGCAAACGGAAACATAGAGAGAATGCAGTCAACATTAAAAAATATGATAAAGACTTCAATGCCAGAAAGTAATAGCCAGCTGGAAAGGCCCAGGCACAGCAATACAAGTACTGGAGAACAACAACTTAATTATAATTTATAAGAACAAAATGATGAGAGTCCACATAGATTAAGTTATGCCGTTTTATGTTTCAGAAAAGGTGGAAGATAGTTGTGTTCCTGGCCCTAGCGGTAGAGCTTCAAGCTAACTACACAATCACTGAACTAAAAGGGAACGTATTTGTATAGGAACAAAACATGGTGCACCTCTTTCATGATGAATTGCGGCTGATAATAGGAGTCAATATGACGACCACCGAGCAACGTGTCTCAGCGATAGATTACACTTTTCATCTAGCTGAAACAGCTCGTGGAAAGAAGTGCACTCCCGTATACGAGCTACAACTATCAAGAGGTAGATACAACAGGCTTCAATCCAAAATTCAAATTTTGTACAAAACTGTTAGGCAAACAACGAGCAAAAAGAGGATCAGCCAATTTCGTAGGCAAAATCTCCAAAACATTGTTTGGAACCCTGAGTAAATAGACCTTGAGCAAATAAACAACGAGTTCGACAACATTTATAAAGACAATAAACAATTAGCCCAAGTTCTGACAAACGACACTAAAATCCTCAAGATCATACTTGATTCCTCGCCAACGGATTATAAAAATCTTAGAGCTAAAATAAACGCCGAATCAAACGCTCTGCGAAACTTTCGCGCTGGAGTAAAAGCAAACACCTTAAATACTTTTGTAAATTCCAAATTAATATTGGCCACTCTGCTAATTGATGAGATGGACGATGATATCAACACAGCTATTAATACTATCAATGATGGTAAGCACAGGATTGTACACCCGCAAATTTTAACACCCCATATACTGAAGTCAGCTATAGGAGAATTTGAGAAAACCATCGTACCCGTAATCACTTTGATAACGACGAGTCGAACTACCAACATCTAATTGACACCAGCATGCTTACAGTAGCTGTCGTGAAAGGGTTATTTACCTATATCCTGGATATGCCTATCTTAGAAAAGGAGGAAGGACTATTGAAACACATAATTCTAATCCCTGAGAAAACTGCCAGTGTGTTCTTATCTATCACTCCCGACCATGAATATGTAATACACTATCGCGACTCATATGTACCAATAGACAGAATAACTATACAGCGATATAAAACTATCAGCGAATATCTTATTTGTAAACTTAACCAACCTAACATTAAGTTATCAGAAAGTGAAAATTGTAAGGAAAGTCTTTTGAGACGATATGTGATACCCACTTGCTATCTTTCCCCCTACCTTCTGGATAAAGAAACTTTTATCCGTACCAATGACGGATACATAATTATAATGACGGTAGATATTGATTTAGACATCGTCTGTGAGGGACACGTAAAAAATATAATTGTCAAAACTAACACTCTCATTATTGGACAAAATTGCCAGCTATACAACGTTTACGACAAATTAGATTTACCTAGACATTTACAGAGTAAACAAACGTATACGATACATGTAACTTATGATATTAATTACGAACACCAATATCTAGATAAACTAAAAGGAAAATTGATACAACTGCCCAAGCAAATAAATGTAGACGAATTGAGAAGAGCCGGACTAAGTCTGGATGACACTCAAAACATATTAGACCGAATATCAACACACAGGCGAATTAAAACTTGGAAAGAGACTAGCCTGGAATGGATCCAATATTTAGGCTACATCTCGTCAGCTTGCATTGTATTGTTTGTTTTGCACAACAGCTGAATATTAAGTACACTCTCTGATTGTATTGCTAAGAAAATTTGTTTTTTTTTGTATCAAGAACAAAAACGACATGTACTGACTTACGCGGCAAGCGCTCGACCACTACTGGAAACAGTGGACACTGGTATCAAAATTAAACATAGAAGGGTGAAATTGTAAGATTTTAAAGGACCAAAAACTGTCTAGAAAGGGGGCGTTACAAGAACCTGACTCTCATATCTTATTTCCACTACTACCCTTGGCCCATAGGTGCCTCTCTAGAATACAGGGCCATAGTGTAGTGTCTAGGCCTGGTGTACATTTAGTTCTGTTCTAACCATCCAGCAATAAACACGTCCTGAGATGCTGTCTGCAATTCAGTTCCTAATACAAAATCCATATGCATTATTTAACACGTAACACTGAGGCAGACAAAAAATTAAAGTCGGTGTCTGTGTTAGTCGTCATCATCGGTGTCGTTATTGATGTCGTCATCTGTATACCGGATAACTTTCGAAAGACTAATCGGATTGGATTTTGCTACAGCACGCAGTTTGAGGGACCAAAAAGAAAGATCAAGTTCGTTAAGCAGCCATTATTGATTAAAATTTGAAAACTTAGAGCGTTTTCAAAATTGCTGAGACCACTTTTTTCAAGATTTGAAAATTACTAAACTTACAGTATTTTCTAACTCTAAAGAACCAAACGAAAATGGACATTGTTACATCCTAAAGTTGAACAATTTCGATGTAACACTTAAAACTGCCCGCAACCTACATTATCCCACGTAAAACAGCGTAACGCCTCCTAATATAAACGAGCGCATTACCGATTCTCTCTGAGTTTGAACCTAAATATGGTAAATGTAATACGTTCGGTAATATAGAAACAACAAGATAAATGCAGTGCTCCCATGGAGGGATAAGAACTTAGAGAATACCGATGAAATAACTGATGCTCGATCTTTAATACTGTAATTATATAGTCTCTGACTAGAGCTATCATCTATGGTTAAGTTAACATGCAATATTCGTACTCCTGAAAAGTCAAGAGTAGATATGTCCAATCTCTGATCGTAGCGGCCAGCGGCCGCTGTTAGTCAAATATCCCATAGAGAGGCTCGCGATTATCGAATGAAATGTAGTCGAACAAAAGAGGATGTAAGCGAACGCCGACAGGCTTAGTAAGCATAAATCTTCTTCTCTTAAGAAAATTGAAACTCAATTCCATAATGTTTTTACAAAACGTATCTTGACAAAACTGACCTAAACATGTTTTTACAAATCTTGTCTTGTAAAACTTGACCAGACATGCTTAAGAAGGTCAATCTATCTTTTAACGTCTTTAATCTCAGACAGTCATACGGCTCACTTCCATCTATGCACTACCACTACTTAACGTGTTCGACCGTTGTAATACAGTCCCGTTGTCTTAAACTTTGGGTCGAAATTCATTGGGCCGTTTTCGAATAACGTCCGCGGTGTTTAAGGTTTGCTAGGGACTTTTATCGTACTGTCAATGGTGAAACGTGCTTCTGCATTGTTTTCACTGAATAAACATCCTGTAGGGTTTTGCCGCTGCCTTACGATAACTCCGGAGATCCAATCGACAAAACAACTCTCTCTTGCCCTTTTTCAAACAGGATGATTCATGTAAGTCAATATTTAGTAACCTGCTATCTACTCTAGAAACTTTCTAAAAAATCTTCTTTGAATCTACTGATCTCTTACTCATTTAAAAACATTGAAACTGTTACCGCTCGGGACGTGACAGCTGATTTGGTTGCAGCAGGGAAGTTGTCTCTTCCGTTTGAATTCAGCTTTCACAGTTTTCTTCACTTTGCGTGTTCGCAAGCTCTGCCATCGTTTTAAGTCGATCGGAGCGTAACTTGCCAAGTTACAGAGCTGTAAGTCACCGCACCTCCAGCGGAGCACACTAGACGCAGGCAGCGAGGGTCGCGCGCTACTTTACACTATGGTCAAGGTCGTTCTTTGGTCATTTTTTCGTTTTTATTTTTATTCTCTTTACGTAATTGATATAAAAAGCCTTCATCTGAGAAAGAGAAAGACTCAGTTTACCGTTTGTTCGTTGAGTTAGGCAGTTAAATACTTGTGCAGTGATCTTACAGTGATATTGAACCGATCTTTACCAAATTTGGTATATACTTTTGACAGATATATCGCAAGAACACAACGATCTTATCAATCGATTTTTTTGTTTTTGCGATTTTACAGATACAACGTGGTGGATTTTTTAGGTAAAAATTCGATTTTTTCAGTTTTTTGAACGCTAAAACCGGAAAAAATATATATAAACAGATTGTTGTGTCCTAGGTATTTATTCAATTTATCGAAATCTTTATATTTTTTGATTTCAAATAATCCATCCTCGACTTATCGAGTGTACCGCAGAGCATCTTTTTTCGAAGGCGTCTCCGAAGATCTGTCGACAACGGCTCAAATTTTTTTATTTTTACACAAAAATCGCACAAAATATTCTTAAAATGTCATTTTAAAATATACAGAAGTTTATAAATAAATTACTCATACCGTCACTTCAGGGAAAATCGCTAAAAAAAACGCCTTTTTTACCCTCTCGGCCATACATAAAGGCAAGCTATAATACGCCACCCCCTTTAATTAATACACACAATCGACATCTTCCTATTCTTTATTAAACGAATAATGTGCGTCTAATTTATGTTCATTTATTTCATGTATCAGTCATTTTATGTACCAGTTGCAAAGGTCTAACCTTTACCGCTTTTTCAACTCAACGTCTGTTAGACATAATCATCATCTTGTCTCTGAGACAAAAGAAAACTTTGGAAATAAATTATCTGCATAAATAATTAATTGACTGCGAATAATCCTTAAAAGTAAGTGACTAACTATCTATCGCAGATAGCACTAAAACAAAAATCCTAGGCCATACTGTCATCTAATTTAAACCAACCACATTGACTTTTTTACTAATTTATCACTTTTTACGAAATAGAGCTCTAACCATAGAGTAATTTCTCAGATTTTAATTTATATTCTAACAACCCTAAATACAAAAAAAATCCAATTCATACCAATTTATCTTATAATTAAAGCAGCTTAATTCGTTGCAATTTATCCTTAAATCGAGCGAATGAATGATCTCTTCTCTTATAAATAAACTCCAATTTATCATTTACACGCTTAGCAAACCCATATCAGCTAATAATCAGTATGCCGCGAACACTCGATAAAAATATTATTGTAGAAAATTAAATTGCAATTTATTTAACTATAGTTTACATTTAAAATACTCAAAATATCGTTGTAAATTGAAATATCTGGCTCGTACTGCGTGTGGGCGGGGTTTTCTTTTTCCATTATGTATTTTATTACGATTATTTTCAAGAATTTTTTAGCTGCAAATTAAAAAAAATGTGAATTTTATAAAATTTTCAAATTTCATAGAATTTTTTACAAATTTAATACATCACTCTCTCGGCTCCAGTTCTCCGCTCTCCACTTTCAGCCCTTCCTTCTTATCTAAAGTTTGGGGGGACGGACGTTATAACTACACTTTCCACCATGTGACGAATTACCACTGAACTTGGGCATGCTTTCGACTCGCAAAATAAACTGATAACATAAAGGTGGTGGTTAGGCGTGTGATCTAAATAATGAATAAGACAAACAATAAAATAGTCCCGGAAAGAAATGAAACTCTAATTGACGAAAGGCATGCACGTAAGAAAACTAGATATTTTATTCGTACATGAAACAAAGAAAAAGGGAAGCGAAAGTAGGGATATAGGAAACGGGATGTTGAAAGGCGGATTTGAAATATGGTCAGGAGTAGATAGTGAAACACATGATAGGCAAGGAGTAGGTCTGATTTTGAATGAAAGAGCGAAGCAGCTTCTCGGAGATCATGATTTCGTATCCCCCTGACTGTTGTGGGCTAGAATGAAAGTAGAAATAAGAAGATTATTTGTCATAGCATGTTACGAGCCAGTTGATAGTTATCCCAGAGAAGTAAAAGAGACCTTCTGGGTCACTTTAAGTGACACGATAAATATTTGCGATCATGATGAAAAAAAAATTCTGCTAGGAAATATGAATGGATGGTTGGGCATCCCAAATCAGGATACAGAAAGAGTACTAGGTAATTTTGGGGATCCAAGATCAAACGATAACGGAGATAAATTAGTTTGATAATGCTTAGAAAGGGATCTGTTTATTACAAATGCCTGGTTTAGACATAAAATGATTCACATGTACACATTGTCTAAAGAATATAGCCACAGTATAATTGACTTTGTTGGTGCGGTTGAAAGACTAAGAGAGCATTGATAAGGCAACTTGCGAGGCGCTTATACGAAATAAAGATACAGAGGGCGCATGGACTAAATTCCGGGATATCGTTGCTAGATTTGCAAACGAAGTGTGTGGT
This sequence comes from Druon quercuslanigerum, assembly GCA_010014905.2. Taxonomy (NCBI): domain Eukaryota; kingdom Metazoa; phylum Arthropoda; class Insecta; order Hymenoptera; family Cynipidae; genus Druon; species Druon quercuslanigerum. Next base: position 6,480 of record JAAAKG020124811.1, read on the forward strand.
ACCGCGGTTGTATAAAGAATTTCTGGTGATGCATCGTGGTATGATAAACTTCGGGCTGCCCAAAAAGCAAAGAAAGAAGCGTAGAGGAGAACTTTGAACATGGGAGGTCTTAGCGACGAGGAAAGAAATAGACGTATAAATCGTTACAGACACAAAAAGTGGATACTCAAACTATTAACTAAGAAAAGTAAAGATAAGATTAGAACAGAAGAAGAATAGAAAATTGAAAACGACTTTGAAGGATGCAAGAAACTGCTTTATAAAGAAATAAAGGAAAATAAAAGTACAGAATTTGTCAACATGAAAAATAGTAATCAGGAAATGCTATATAAGGAAGACGGGATACTAGACGCTTTAGATACTATTTTACGGGACAATGCGGAGATGAAGTTTGTAACACAACAAAAGTTTAGTTCGTATCATTTATATTATTATTTTGATTTTTGAAGCGAACTTGGGTCTCTCGGCACGTGGCACGACGCTTCAAGGGCATATTTAGGTTAATTTTAAGAATTTAGGATTAATTTGTACGATATTGTTTTTGTTATTTACGACCTTGCCTCATCGACACTCTAAACGAGGGACGTCAAGGGATTTTAGAACTCTGCAAGGCCTTTAAAAGACTGGGATTTTCTCGCCGTCGACACTAAAAATTAAGGATCGAGATTTGAATTTGAATCTGGTTCCCGCCTTTCTGTTTGCTGTCTTCAATATTTCCGGAACCTGGATGGAAACCTGAGATGCCTTTAGAGCCAGAGATGACTCCGGATAATTTTCTCTAGGATTTGAGTACGAACTGAGCAGTCAGGAGCCATACTTGGGTCTCGTCCAGTAATCCATATCGAAATCTCAGTCTACCTTAAGACTCCTATGATACGAATAAGAAGCAGGTCTGTTCATCCTCGATTTGTGCTGTGTGTTTGTCACTGCAGACAATTTTGCTCCAGAGAGGACGATAATTTCCTCATTTACAGGAAATTCAACGAATCTACTCCGCAGATTTTATTTTGATTACAGGCCTAAAGCCTAAAATGGCAATACATAATTCTACCGAAATTACCGAATTACCGAAGTATCCAATTTACTGTACGGCATCGAGATATGGACCAACCAAGAAAAAGATGAGAGTAAAATTAACGTGATTGGCATGAGGTTTTTGCGCATAACATGCGGAAAAACTCTGATGGACAAAGTAAGTAACCAGATAATTCTCAAAGAACAATCGTTGACACATGGGAAAGAAATCGGTTAAGATCGTTCAGGAATGTTGTGAGAATAAAAGATGAACGACTAACAAAACAAGTGTATCAAGGTAAAGTAAATGGCAGCGTCTCCAGAGGCAGAGTGCGGAAAGAATAGTTAGAATGAGTTAATGAGACCCTAGTTAGAAGAGATATAAGAAGCCATAGACACAGGCGTACGGAATTTCTCTAAGTGGATCTAATAGTCATTTAAAAGGCTGAGTTCACTGGAAAGGGGACTTTGTATATAATTTCCGCCTCAAGAGGATCTAATTTGGTCTTGGACGGATATTAAGACACTAAAGTATTTTGCACAGATATTATTTTAGGGGCCCTAAGGTAGTTGTAAGAGGGCGTTTACTGGAAAAGCGAATAATTATAGAATAGTAGTCTTAAAAGGACCGAAGTGGATCTTAAGCGGACATTGAAACACTGAATCGTTTCGTAGGGAATTTCTCTTAGTGGATCTAAGGGGATTGTAAGAAGGGTTTTGCTGAAAAAGCGACCAAGTAAATAATCCTTATCTTAAGAATATCTAAGGGAACCTTGGACGGATATTTAAATACTCAATTATTTTGTACGGAATTACTCTTAGTGGTTCTAAGGTGAACGTAAGAAGACGTTTACTGGAAAAGCGACCAAGTATAGAATTGTCGTCTTACGAGGATCGAAGGGGATCTTAGGCGGAAATTTAAACACAAAAAAAATTTCACGGAATTTCTCTTAGTGGAGTTAAGGTGAATGTAAGAGGGTTATTACTGGAAAAGCAGCCAAGTTTAGAATTGTTGACTCAAGAGAATTGAAGGGGATCCTAGACTGCATCAAAACACAACGTTATTTTGTACGGAATTTCTCTTAGTTGATCTAAGGAGAATGTAAGACAAATTTATTGGAAAAGCCAGAAGAGTAGAAAACTCCACAAAACAAACTCTAGATTTAAGCCACGATTTCGAAAGTGAGTTTAAAGGCAAACATTTTATCCTCATGAGATACTCGTAGAACCCGATAACATGGCGAATTAGTTCCACTTAGAAACCTTTTAAACACACATGAAACGCAAGTAGAAAAGTTTTCAGGATGAGAGTAAATTCTCTTAGTTTCCTCACAGTATCCACTTACAGATCTCATAAGGCCCTCGCAAAACCCGTGTACACGCCTAATAAGACCCATTTAGAAAAAATTCAAATATACCTTAAACGTGCATATAAACCTCATAGAACCCTTTTAAACTCCCAGTAAGCAAGGACAAGAAACCCTTTATCTCCTCTTAGTTTCTGTATAAAAACTCCTTAAAAACCTCAGTACACCCTTGTAAAATCCGATTATACTCGAATCATATCCATTTAGAAATCTTTCATATGAAAAAAATATGTCCTGTAAAAAGAGAAGAATTAACTCAGGAGTCTTGAACGGGTACCAAAATGTTGGAGATTTTTTATGAATTAATAAAAGATTTCAAACTTTTCAATACTAAATGCAAATGAGCCTTTTAATTCTTCATAATAGTCTAGGAAAAAGTGGTCTGTATTTACAGTCCAAAATTTACGTATGAAGCCAAATTCAGTACACGACGAATTATACAAATGTTTTGAATTTTTTTATTCGGTTCAAAAGAATTTGTATAAGTTCCCAAAGTGAAAAATAGCGCGCTGGTATTACAGGCAGTCCTAGCCAGTCTGGGAAAATATATCTGCGGCTGGACGTGCGCAGTCGAACGTCAGTCAGCAATGCAACATGGTGCAGTAATAAGCATTTTCTTCTAGTAATAATTTAAATACATTTAGAAAAAAGATTCTTCGATTCCACAAAACTTTCTTTGAATTAAAGAAAAATATTCACCGGCCAATCTCATTACAATTCCCAATAGATTATAATTACAATTCCCCATTACAATTTCCAGTCACATTACAATTCATTTTTATATGTTTGTTTCAATTCATTATTTATTTATTATTCTTATTCATATTATCAATCTTCCAGCACTTTATGACGGGTAAGATTTTCTATCATCCGTCACTTAAAATTACCCTGCTCCGCAAAGTAGTCATATATTCCTTTTTTGTTGATAAAAAAATTTTCTCACTAAAAATACTCAAGACGTTGGAGCAGGAGTCTGCACTACAGAAAATCACCAGGAAACACTCAGGGCTTCTTACCATTGTTAGTTTATTTATTTTTATTTATTTATTTTTATTTCATAACATTGCGAAGCATTATCCATCCAACAAACCTATTGTACGTGGAGACAGAACGGACGCCTTCCGGGTCTACTAACTAAAAATTTAAACACTGTAACCTTTTCCCGCCCAAGCCAAAGACTGCTACCGTACGGACGATTGAGACAACCATTTAGCAGAGTCGCAAGCGGGCATGGGGCCCCGACTCCGTAACTAGACAGGGAAGTGTTTCTCTCTAACGAATCTCTTTCACCGGACTGCCGTCAAAATGGTGCCGTTGTATATCTAAGATTTGCGTATGTAATTATAAACGGTCATCCGTATTCCAAACACTTTTGATAACAAGAAGTATCACGGAGCAGGGAGCACTCCCGTAAAATTACGAGTCTGTGAACTCACTTAGCTTGCGATATCTGCCCACGTGATCTCGGCGACGATGATCATTGGACAAGAACTTTGATCCTTGAATTCCGATCCTTAGGTATTTCCGGAGGCACCTTAACGTATCACTCTTGTTCCGACCATCTCGTGGTAAAACATAGGTTTGTTGAAAACTGTATTCAAATTAGAGATATCAAGTTCTCACGAGGAGACCAATCTCTTCACGCACTACCTGCGCGTATTGCGTTCAATATCCAAGAAGGGGCATTGTCAGGTATGAGTCTAATTATTTCGGCAAGCTCAATGGTTGGAAGGGGCACTTATTGTAGTTAATTAATCCGCGAATGACTTATGCCAATTATTCCGACCATGGAATTTCACCTTATCCTAAGTGTTTCGGACCCGCGAAGCTAGATTCTTCCTGGGACTCGTATAGTAACAGACTCGGGCGGACAAAAGTAAAACTAAAGCAATGCCGTACGATGTAAAACATTACAGTTGTTTATTATTTTAATATTCAAATTCCCCTTGTTGTTTGCCTTAAGTTTATGAATGTCACTGTTCTTACTCTCCGAAAGCGTCCTATAAACATTTACAAAGTAATGGGCTCATTTATAACAATTCAAATTCTTGCACCGTGATTATAAATTCGAAATGTTAACGATGCGAGCCTAAGCTACAACGCCTAAGCCATCAACGGTGTGGTTTTTACTTTAGAATGGACAAAAATTAGATGAAATACATGTTCTGTTGTTCGAGGAATCCTGAAGCCTTTTAGACGAATCCAAGTCTTGCAGATAATTCAGGTGATTTCCTGTAAATAATTGCAAGTGATTTTTAGTTGAGATTTTCAGATATTAGGATGGCAGGAACGCCTTACGGTAGAACTAGAGAGAAAGTTTAAATGACAGAATCAAGGCTTTAGTAGGAGAAGCGTAACTCGATCTCAAAGCTTCGGAAAACTTCGGTGGTCTTCTGTTTATATCTCGATCCTCCTTTAAAAGAAATGGAAGAAATTGTAAATTTTCATGATCCGCGTCATCCTTAATTTCATGCATACGGCGATTTTGAGGTATTATTTTTTCAGGTGTATATAATATGGAATATAATCAAATATGATATGCATATGAATATATGATTATATGCATATAATATTATAATTATGAAATATTGTAATAATATTAATATTATTTAAAATATTCGATTTAATTAATTTTTGGTTTTAATTTTTAATTAATTTTAATATAGGCTTCCGTTTCCAGTATTGATCGCGAAAATACTCTTTTATGTCCAGTGGTGGTTTTTTGGCGTTAGAAAAGGAAATAACGGTGGTTGGATGCAGAAAAGGCAGAGAATACAGACATCGAGTGTTAAGGAAAAAGGGTGAGTGAAGGCAAAGGTCTAAATGGTGAAAGTGTGTGGTTTGAAGTGAGAATCTGGATTGTGTGAAATCTTTGAGATTATGAGCTGGAAAATGATTGCGGGAAAAGGGGGGCAAGAGTTAGGTGATTCAGACAGGAAATGTCACAAGGCTTTGGGTGGTAAGGTAGGATGCCGACGACGCGAAGTCCACAAACTGGCGCCAGAGGGCAACAGATACTGGACAAACGCACAGAACAGCAAGCAGTAGTGTCAATAAGACAGGAAGTTGCTGAAAGTGTGCGCAGTGGAAGGAAGGGGGACATTGGTTGCAGTCACAGCAGCGATGAGGAAAGGTCCGATCAGCCGACCAGGGAGAAAATGTTAGTGAGAAAAGACTCAGGGGCATGCAAACAACACGAAGGGCCTTCAAAACTACAGCGTCTAAATAAGCTAGGCAATGCAGGTTTGAATATATGTCTGGATGAATGGCAAAAAAGGCAAACGCGACTAGCAGTAAAGGGGAGGATAAGAGAAAACGAGAGGCATTAGACGATGTTTTAGAAAGGGACAAGAATAGCAAGAAAGCGAAAATTAAAAGAAAAACACTAGAAAGATATATGAGTGATGGGGAGATATTTGAAAAATTTGAAGCTCTCATAAAAGGGTTTGGAGAAGAAACAAGAAAGAGATTGGACGATATGAATAGGGTTATAAACTGGCAGGGCAAAGATGTAAGGGGGTAGTGAAAAAGTTAAGAGAAAAGTGGGAAGAATGAGATAAACGATGAAAGGAGGAAAAAGACAAGGTTTGGGGTAAAATAGAGAGCACAGATAAAGGTTGAGGAACAGAAAAATAGTGACATAAAACAGTTGAAAGAACGGGTTAGCAATTTGGAAATTAGGAATGAGCGTTTGGTGAAACAAACAGATAATGAGAAAACAGTAAATGGGAATTAAAAGAACGTGCAAAGCAAAAATGAAAGACTGAAGAAAATACTGAGTAAGATTAAAAGAAGATTGAAAGGGGAAAAAAGGGCAAAGAGGAAAAATAACGTAATAGTTAAGGGGTTGTAAGTGGAGAGTGAAACTTACATCTAAATAATCTCTTGAGAGACATTAGAGTGCAGGTGAGGGTACAAGGAGTTAAGCGAATAGGAGGGACAAAGGAAGGAAAAGAAGGAGTGTTTCTGGTAAGGGGGGGAGTAAGGAGGAGAAAAAAAATATGGAGGAAAAAAATTCTTGAGAGGAAGAAGGGAATGAATCAAAGAAGATCTGATATGGAGGGAGAGGAAAAGCAGATGGTAAATAGGGTAGAGGGCTTGAGTAGAGGGGAAAAAGGGGCACATGGTATGAATTATGAGAGACAGGTTATGAATTAATAGGGATGAATGGTGCTGGGACGGAGAATTAGGAGAAATAAGGAAAAAAGGAAAAAGTTTGAAGAAAGGTCGGGGGAAGGAGGAAAAAAGAATCTAGAGAAAAAACACAGGTGTTTCCAATCGGAAAGGGGGAAAACACGTAAGGATCAAAGAAGAGGAAAGGGAAGAGAGAAACGTAAAAATAGCTTTCTGGAATGTGCCAGGTTTGAAAAAGAATACAGGATTTTAGGGGGAGTTAGAAAAATGAGATGTGATTATCATGAGTGAAGTCTGGGCAGATAAAAAGGACTGAAAGAGGATAAAAAGGCTGTTTGATTAAGGTTATCTGTGAGCAATGCAAGAAACAAGAAAAGAACACGTTAAAGGGAGAAAGATGGGAGGCATGGTGTCAGGGGTGAGAACAGAATTAGCAGTAAATGGTAGAAAAGATGGGGATAGTGAGGAAAATAATGGAACAATGGTAATAAGGATTACAGTTGGGAAAGTCAAAATAGCGGTGGTTTATGTATATAGAAGAAGAGGGGAAGAAGAAGGCTGGTGGGTAATTAGGAGGTGGATGGAGGAAGAAAAGGAAGTTACTAGACGTGATAGGAGTAACAGGATGGTTTATATGTAATGGCAACATAAAACGAGATAAGGATGGGGAGATCACATTCATAGGAAAGGAAACAACAGGAATAGACTACATCTTGGCTGAAGAGAAAATGCGGCATATGATAGGGAGTATGAAGGTGGAGAATGACTTAGGGTCCGAGCACTTCCCGGTCATACCCAAACTAAAAGGAGGCATCAATACACACGGAAAAGGGAGAAAAAGAAGAGGGAGTAAACTCGTTAATTGAAAGGGTGAAGGGGTCGATTAAGAAGGTAAAAGATGAGCTGGGTACTAAAGAAGAAAGAGTAGGGGTAAAGAGAAGCTAGCGGGACAAGGAATGCTGAAAGAGTAAGGACAGGATGAAAGAGTGTATAAGAAAATTGAGAAAAGGGGAATTGGTAAAGGAGGAGTATAACAGGAGAAAAAATGAACATGAGAAGATGCTGGAAAGTAAAAGACAAAGGGGGAAGGATGAATATAAGGCAGAAGTAGAATAAGCGATCAAAGAAAGAAGCGTGTGGGATGTGATAAATAGCTATAGAGGAAAAAGAAAGCATGTAAATGAAGAAATATAAATGGAGGAATGGACGAATTATTTCAAGGGTCTATTAGGGGGAGAGGAAAATAAAACTAAGGGGAAAAAGAGAAGGATAGTCCAAGGAGAAGTAGAGGCAGGGAATGAAATAACAAGAGAAGAAGTGGATGAGGCAATAGATAGGCTAACAAGAAACAAGGCGACAGTAGAAGATGGGATGGAGAACGAAGCGAATAATTATGAAGAAGAAGGAGTTAGGGATGGGATGTGGATAATCTGCAAGAAGGCCTGGAAAGGAGATGGGTTGCCGGAAGAGTGGATGACAAGACTGGTGATACCGCTTGTCAAGGAAGGGGAAGGTAAGAAGGTAAAGGAATACAGAGGGATCACTCTCAAGCCAAACGGCTATAAAATATATGCAGAAATCTTTTAAAAAATTCAAAATGCTGCTGGCAGACTTCGAGGAGAAGCTAAAGGAGAAAGCAAAAGGAGAAACGGTTTTGAGAAATAGCAAACTATACTCTATCACAATAACGGACACTGTTTCCTTTTGTTAACTCTACGCTTTAATTCGTATAATTGGTAATAAGAATACAGCTCACTTTATTACTTGCATTTTTAGTTTCTTCGCATTTCAATACATTGTTGCGAAAATCTCTTTTAATAAAAGATGTTTTAATCCTTTCGACAGACATGCTCACAGTAATATTACAAAAAATGTAAGGCCTGTTCCCGAAAGTATTCGCAAAAATTTTCCACTCATTTCACAAAACC
>JAAAKG020124822.1:0-14922 GCA_010014905.2 Druon quercuslanigerum
TTTCATTTTGTGCTCCCAGGCTGTGATGTTGTACATTAAATTGTTATATTTATATAAATAAACATGTTTTAGTATCGCAGTAATGTTATACAAGCAGATACAACTCTGTACTCTCTACCATCTACGCACATTTTGTGTTTTAATGAGTAATGAATTTTTTTAGCAACAATATTATTTTACAACATAAGTAGAAGCTGGCATCAATTTCAAGAAAATAATACAAGAATTTGTAACGATAAGGACAATTTAGATTAAAAATATAAAAATCGATTTAGGATGCAGTGCGATATGAAATTCAACAAATATTTTTTCTAGGCAACACTAACTATACGCGTAGAGTATACCTGTTACTAGAAATTGAACCCCTCAGAGCATGAATAATTGATCTAAGCGAGATACGCGTATATAAGGAAGGGTTGTTCCAATTGCCTCGAGCCTGCGAGATATTGCTGCGTTTCAGCTGGGCATGCATTTCGTGATACAGATATGATATAGATATGGACACATCTATATTATCTATAAGCACTGCCTCAGTCGGCTACTTCCTAGACAGATCAATTTGTACTACTCCTAGATCCAGGATCGTAGATGAGCGTGTAATTGGGTGGCCCAGTTCCGCCATGGTAGAGGGCTACGGTCCATCGATATCTGTGATGTTCACCGACCCATACTTCCTCTGTTGATAGGTTCCCGCATAATTACCCGAACTCTGCTTTCAGCTTAATAGTCACATCATCGTCCAATAAGGGTGCGTGGACATGACATTTTGCTCTTTTTCTAATATCATGCGAATTATGGCTAACAAATTCCGTTCCAGCTGGTTGTTCGCGGATAGTTTAAGTCGCCAATTGAGCGAGATAAACTGTTATTATCCAATTAAGTAACACGAAAAGCCGATATAATAAGAGGTTAATGGATCATACTTGGCCAACCCATTTAGGTACCATTATAACAACCAACAGGTCTTTTTATTAGCCTGCTTGGCTAAATCGATCATTCCCTTTAGTTCTAATAAATGATCGCCTTAATGAGTCAAGGATCTAAATGATCTGACTATCATTTTCATATATATAACAATGGGTTGGCATTAATTTCTTGTATTATGAATTTTAAAGTACAAAAAATCTGGTAAAGAAACAGAAGTCACCTGATTGTTGGTGCAAGAAAGAAAAAAGAAAATAAGTCAGAATTAACAATATCCAGTATAGCTGAAAAAATATTTTCCCTTTCTTTAATTACAAAGTAGATAGGAACCACCTGTCTTGATAAGGCTCGTTTCGAACAAACTGCAATTGGCTAATTCTTCTAATTCATCTTGTGAGCATAGGTATCTGCTGTATACTAGTAAGCATACCTGTTTAAGCGGCTGTTATAAGAAACAGAATGATTTTGTATTTTTTGCATCTTGTAGATCTCTTGCGCAATCGCAATTTAGATAGACCTTGATCATATTACACAATAACTGAGAGAATATGATTACCGTTCACGAATCTGTCTGCTTTAAGTTACAAAACTCAGCTTTGACCGTAAATTTCCATTGAAATAAGCCTAATTATCATAATTGCGTGATGAAAATGTTACATATTTAAAAATATTGTTTTTCCTCGAAACACTAGAAAAAATGACAATTATGCTTAAATCGGAATGAAATTTCTAATTTTTAACAGTAAATAAATCAAGTTGGTTAGAAAAATATATAATGGTATATTATGTGATACATCAATGCTGCCCCGGTCTACCCTAGTAATTTTCTTTTCAGTCTAAGAATGGATTTAACTATTGTCTACCGCTTCTTATTTATTAACGGTTTAAGTACAATCTTTATTGAGAAAGCCCTCTCACAATGACTTAATTGATTTTTTCATTGCAGCAAAAGCCGCAAGTTATGCTTTATTCATACTGGGTCTCAATATAGTTTTCTTTATTGCTAGTTAAGTAACGAGTAACGTGGTGCATCGACTATGCTCAAGACCAGTGGGATACTCGTTTGCTGGAGCTTCTTCGAAATCATTTGTTTTATGAAAAAAGTCTAAAATTAACAACATCCAAAATAATTAAAAAAATATTTTAATTACATTGATTCTATAATTTAATTGCAACAAATGTATTTTTTAAATATTTCTTTTGAGCTGGGATAATAAATTAATGACCATAATCAAGCCAGAAAATGAGGTAACTGATCTTTTTTATAACATGCGAAATAATGTCGTATTATGTACCCTCGGTTTTTTTTTATTATCACATTTCGCTTCCGTAAATATATAAGATACCATTTCACACTTCATTATACGTCATCTCTCTTTTCTCTTTGATCTTACAGTTTCTTAACAAGCGCTGAAGTAACAAAAGTGATGCTGGAAGCAACGACTAACCTAATTTTCGAAAGCACTCCCGGTGCTTATTTAAAGGAACGCAAGAACTTCAGAAGAACGCTACCGATTCGTTACAGAAATGTTCGTTCTAAAACAGGCGGAAACTTCGTCGCAGCTAATATCGCGTGGCAGAAAGCACTGGACCCTCATATACAGGTGTTAGTGGCTGGTATCACTGACTGTGTGAATCGAAGCACAGATTCCATGGGTATTGTGTTTTCTCTCTTTTCATATAAATCAACTCCACTGCCAGCGAAAACTTTATTTGAAAGTTCCAACTGAAGATTTAAAGCCGTAGACAGAAATAATTTTGAAAGGATTCCACGAGAGAAAGAAAGAAAGAAGTAGAGGACATTGATTACATCCTGGCCTGCAATATCTAGGAAATCGATGTTCTCGTATGTCGAACTGTCGAATTCACCACAATTTTTCTAATACAAAATATTTTTCTGGATGCTTAAAAATTTCTAGTATGCAGTAAATGACAAATTTTTTGAGAGTTTTTGAGAGTTTTAGGAAATTATTGCATTTGTAAGAATATGAATTTTTGAACATGGAATTATTTGCAAGCTTGTTTTATTCCAAAAACAACATTTTAATTTGAACTCTTCTATATTTCTTAAAAGTTAACTTCTTCTTTGAAATTTCCCCAATTATTGGTAACTGGAAAAGAAGCCCAAACGTTCCTTGTAGAAAAATTGGTTTCGGAATAATTGAAACAACTTGATGTATTGATATTTAAAATTTATAATCATTCTGACCCCACAGGCGAAAGTTGGAAACTTCTTAATCGATGAATTATAAAATTGGAAGCCTTTCATGTTTTAATATCTTTAGGATTGTAGGACTGTAGGATTGTAGATTATATGTTTTCGTATCACAATATATAAAGTTCCTTAAGTTCTCAAATTAGAAAATTATTGTTCTATTAATTAAACATTTTTTTAAATTTATACTATACATTAAATCTGTCCACGCTGCTCAGCCGTAGGTCCATCAAATTGTGGCCAACTTAGGCAGATGACCAACTTATTGAAATAATATTTTCAAATCCCTGTTTTGTTTATAATACATAATGACCTCTGAATAAAATAAATAGCAAAATATACAATTTGGACTGCAACCTAGAAGCTGGAACTTTTTAAAACTTCAATAAAAAACGGAAATTAAAGAATGCTGAGAACCCTTTTGTGAAAGTTTGGGTATGTATTAGATAATAAGGATGTCAATGATTCTGAAGTGTTCCTTGCAAAAAACAATCGGTGGACCTCAAAAATGGTCATATCTATACAATGTTATGGCAAATGCAATGTAACATTTGCAACTACTTCATTTTTTACAGTTGGCAAAAAAGTCACTAATTTGCATTTGCTTCGTAACTGTTGCAAAGAAGAGATGTTCCTCAATGTCAATTTGAATCTCAATTAAACTATTTATTCGCTGAGGCTGGTGATTGGAAAAGTACCGCTAGGCCGACATGAAACTTTACGCCGATGCATAAAACTTTACGCCCGCTACACATCCACTGCACCAAGCAAGTGAGAATATGGAGAAAATTATATTTCTATTTATCAAAATTGCATCGCTGGATCCCACAGTCTGCCTTCTGCTGAGTACGCTATTTCTGCCTTTCACTTATAATTTAAATCTGTCAAGAACACCAAGCGTATTTTATCTGCTTTACATTCATGTTTTCTAGGAGTGTAGGAGAAAAAGTATCGTATGTATCATTGGCTTACGGCTATTTTGCCTTCTTCACGCCCTCGATATACAATGTATTATTACAATATCCTCAGATGTAGTAGGCATCCAAAAATCATTGTTGTTTTCATCTTCAGAAAGATTCCCACCAACCGTTGCTGTCTTTGAATTTTTCTACACAAAGCGTTTCTGTTATTTCTTTATCTTTTGACTTGAGCACAGATCCACTGACTGGAATATCGATAAAACAAAATTTACAGAAAAAGTAAACAGCCAAGTTGTTCAGTTCTTCATTTTCAGTTTCACGTAATTTTTGTTCTTTCCCAACGGTTGACTTTGCTACAGAAAAGCTTTAGACATTTTGCATTGACTGCGACCTTTATTCGGTAAGTCCCAAACTTCTTTCTTCATTTCAATTGCCAACTCAATAAACTTCTTTCGTTTTGTACCCATTATTCAGTTATTAAGGTTTCGTCTTAGAGGATGCTCCTATCCACACGAGACTAAAATATTTGCACGTCCAGTAGGTGACAAGAGATCGAATGAATTAAATTTTCAAAGTTCTTTATTCTATTTCCTTCCCACTTCATGATCTCCCGAGAGACTAAAAATTTTAATTTAACTTTCTGCGTTAAATTAAATTAACGAACCTACTATCGTGGAGTTGTGACCTACAACAATTATACCTGTGTAGTAATAGTCTTAGCAGTGTAAGATGTGGGGTGGGTAAGTACCGCGTAAACTTTTCTACAATTATAAGTGTTGTTGGACAATAATGGAAATATACACTTTCCCATTAAACGCAGCTATATTTATTGCAAAGTACTAATTACTCTAGGTGAGTACTGCGCATACGTAAATGTAAGTAGTTACTGAGCACTTGTAAGAACTCCAGGTATGTACTGCGCATGTGTTTATATTGTGAAATTATAATGCGTGGGTGCGTATGTTTTATATCAATACTACGCAATCGTAACTACTATAAGACACCACTGCGCTTATTTAAATGTCACTAGGAAGTACAGTGCAGTTGTAAGACATCACGGTATCAAATGCACAGGTGTAACTATCACATATTACTTCTTCGCAGTCATTATTACCCTAGGTCAATACCGTGAAAGTTTAAAGGTTGCCAGGTAGCTATTGTAGAAGCAAATACCGAATTTGATGTTTTTTGTGTGGCATTTTTTTTCTTTAATTCCACTGTGTAACAAAATTTTATAAAATATTTTTATATCGATTTTTATGCTATTCCTGTATGTATTTTTAGGCACCGAATCTGAAACTACACTTTTTTGTAACATAAATATTGTCAGAGATATAAAACATTTATTGAACAATATCACATGAAACTTTAAAATCTTGTTTCACCACTGAGTTGCAAAATTCTATAAAATTCATGTTTTTATTTTTATCGAATTTCTGTATGTATTTTAAAGCTCTGAATCTGAAAGTAGCCTTTTTCGTAGCACCAATATTTTCAGAGATATTAAAAATTTAATGTTCAGTATCATATAAAAAATGGACAAATAATATTGCGCACTTTGAAAAAAAAAAATACATAGAAAGTGGGGTTTTCAAATTTACACGAAAGGCTAAAAGTACGACTTTAATAATGATTTTATCCTTGATATATTATCACTGTGTGACAAAAAAAAAACGAAATATACTTTTATGGAGACGTATCACAAGTTGTAGGTCTCGTAAAACTAAGAAAAATGGTAGGCGAGAAATTTCAAAGACACGCCCAAAATCTTATTTTATGGCCAAAAACCGTTTTCGGGTAGGCTCATGTGAAAAATCACTCATAACTTCTCTAATTTTTATTCGATTTACAACTTCTTTTTTTGGTTTGAAATGTGAAATGCAGACATTTCTGACTATTTATTGTGCATTTTGTCGACATGCAAACTGACGAGACTGTAGTTGAAAGAATTTGCAATTTTCTTTACATTTTTATAAGTTTGACGATATTTCTACGATACTATTCGATCTTGAAGATTTTTTTTAATACAATTTTTTCAAAGTAAATTTCATCGCACGCCGAATGAGCTGTTTTTGAATTAAGTTCGATGCAAATTGACGGAGTTGTGTCCATTTTAAGATTTTAAGAACTTTTTGGTAAATTTGCATGTACGTAGTTGACGTTAAATTTAAATTAGGGTGCGTTATAAGGGATGAAATTGATAGCAACCGTCATTATAGCTATGTAATTTTGATTTATTATTGTGTATTATTATTAATTATAAATTATTATTATAGGAATTATCTGAGTCAAAAATACTTTCTTGACCTCTTCCGTTTGTTTTTTGTATAATTAATCACTGGTTTCTCGTTTCAATGACCAGCAGTAATCAGAAAGCATGTTGATGGAAAGAAATTCAAATGTGAGTGCAGGAAATGGATCTTTATTGACATGTTGCAGTCCATTTTCTCGTATGCACTAAAAAATTCGTGCACGACTTCAACATAATCTGGACTCTTGTTATTTCTAAGAAACCTTTTACACAATTGAATGAAACTCTCCCACGCTCGTCTTTCCACTGCATTCAGCTTGTTTGCGAATTCCTCATCTCGCATAATTTTCCGTATCTGAGGCCCGATAAGGATCCCTGAAATTAACAATTACAGCTCATAAAAAAAAATGTAGGAAAGTAATGATCTCTCGACTGTCAACAAATAAGAATCATATGTTACCTCCTCTTAGCTTTGCATCACTCAGTTTAGGGAATGAAACTTCTTTCAGTTAACAAAATGCTTCTTCGCCGACTCTCAATTTCTTCAAAAACTGCTTCGCGTAACCAAGTTTCAAGTGTTTTGGTGGTAGGATCACATTTTCTGGTCGTACTAGTGCAGGGTTCAAAACATTTTTTTTGCCAATTGTAAAGAGTTGACGTGATGGCCATTTAGTTTTTGCATACCTATTCGAGTCACGATTATCCCATTCACAAAGGTAGCTAGGATACTTGGTGTACCCACCTTGCGTTCCGAACAAAATTGTTAATTTATTTATTATATGCAGAGTAAATGATGCGGCGAAGTATTTTTTCCAAATTTTCATACGTTTCCTTCATATCAGTTGCGTATGCTAATGAAGCTGATGGCAATTTCGTTTTATCGTGTAATAACACAGCTTTCAAATCTAAAAAATCATACGAATTTGAACTTCAAGATTCAAGTAAAGAATATGATGAATACAATTTATACTATTGAGTGAGTACTTACTCACGCATGATCCATCAATGAAAAGTCGCCATTCACTTGATACGTGATCGTAGTTCAAAAGATCGAATAGTTCAGATACATCTGAACAATAAACAAGTTTCTCATTCTGTTCATCAGCTTTGAAAATTTTTCTGAAAGAAATTGGATCATCTTTACGGGACAGCGTGATCTTAAAGTCATCTTCCACCAAATTCCATTGCTTCAATCGAGAAGCGAGCACCTCAGACTGTCTCCGTAATAGACATAAATCACGTGTAAGATTCTGAAAGTCCACATTTGATACTGCATGCCGTACTCTTGAACTTGATGCAGACGAAAGGTATTCTTTATTATCAACAGCTTCATTATCATCAGCTTGACCATGATCGCCGAGTTGGACATTCTTCAATTCTTGAACTGAACTTGAGTCAACCGTATCTTTCATGACTTCGGGTTTCGTTACAGTCACAATATCGGCATATTTTATGCGTTTTCGCGTTTTATAATGATGACCCCTTACATCTGTTTTACAAAAATAGCAGTAAGGCTGATGATGCCATATCATCGGAGCAGATAAAGAAATTCGAACTTTATGACAACTTTTCAATTTCCACGTCTTTAACTTTAATGAGCACTCGACACACGCGAATTATGATTCATACCAGCGTTCAGAGGGAGTACATTGAAGTTTGAAAAAATCGTTGTAGCCATCAATCACAGCTTTATTATTTTTTAATTGCAAACGATGTTGCTTATCAACGAACAAACCGCATATGAAGCAAAACTTATTTCGATTATCACACATTTCTTTTTCGCAAAATTAAAATGAGCACTGAAACTTTGAATGACGGAGTATGTCGGGAAATATCCTTTTTTGTTAATAAAGGTACAGTGAGGATACCGTGATCACAGAAAAAACAGTAGAGAAAATTAACTATGTGTAATTTTCAAGTGGGTCATGTTTAATTTTTTAGCATCGAAACAAAAAAAAGTACAATAAGTTGACATTGTAACTGTACCCTGTGTGTTACTTTTAAAATATTGTATTTGAAAAAGCCTTTAAGATCGAATATTATCGTAAAAATATAGTCAAAGTTGACAAAATGTAAAAAAAAAATCAAAAAATCGCAAATACTTTCAACTACAGTCTTTTGAATTTTTATTTCGACAAAATGCGCAATAGATAGTCGAAAATGATTGTTCACGTGAAACTACCCAAAAACGGTTTTTGGCCATAAAATGAGATTTTGGGGGTGTATTTGAGATTTCTCCCCTACCATTTTTCTTAGTTTTACTAGACCTAAAACTTGTGATAGGTCTCCATAAAAGTATATTTTCGCTGTTACACAGTATTATTCTATATTTGGATTCTACAATGTTCACATTTAAAAAAATGGCAGGGGTCATATAGCAGCTATAGAATATCATAATATATATATATATATATATATATATATATATATATATATTGTATTATAAAATGTATTCCTAAATAACACGAACTTTATTCTATGAAAATAAGAGAAGAATATCACATTTTAATTAGATTTTATTGGAAATTGTATTCAAAGCCGGCCACAGTAACCATTCGTTGAGGAAGGCGACGGCCGTAAGGTAGTTGTCGAATTTGAAATTTGGTTAGTCGAATAGTATTCATATTAGAGTCTACCATAACCTCTCTCCGTTCATAATCATATATTTGACGAAGAATACTATTGCTGTCAAGTACTCCAACGATGCAATCACGCCACTTTCCTAGATGATAACTTCCATGTAATTCCTGTAGTACTCGATCTTCATTTCTGTAAAAACGAATATTTGGAACTCGAACATGCTGTTGACTTTCAACGGGCTGAATATGTAATTCTGCAAAAAGTTTAAAGAAATGCATTTTATTATTTACAATGTGAATTTGATTGAAGAAATATCGGAAGAACGGATTTAAATTTTACAAATTTTAATTTCAGCATTTTAGTTGATTTTATTTATTTTTGTGAATGATTATTGGGAAAACAACCGTAAACAAACGAGAAAAGTAACGCAGTCCGAGCTCACTTCACATATCGCTATCTTTCACCAAGCTAGGACCAACATTACACAGTAAAAACAAAGCGAGATTTGAATGCTAATTGTCAATAAGTTTTACAGTTTTGCGGCAAACACAATCGACGAATTTCGTATCCCAACTACACGCGAGATGAAACACCATCTTGAAATTATCTGCAAAAAACTTTATCCCAGAGTTTTTAGTGTGTATATATGCAGTTTCACGTACGCCGCTTGAAAAGAGAGATTATGTTTAATCCGCAAGCAGTAAAACACGCTCTTTTGTGCGGCTACCACAAACAAGTCTTTTTTACGTTCACTCAGAATATTCAAAAATAATTTTGAAATTTGATATTCTACATGGTGACACTACGCAGTTCTGTGGTAAATTTTTTATATGTTGTGTACTCGTCTCGTTCAGACAGTTAAAGCCGTTTGAAGATTAAGACTAAATATTTTAAAGGTGCCTTTTTCAAAGGCAAAGTGCTCATCTTTAAATAAAAAAACAGCGAAATTCCCAATATTTACCCGGAACAAGAAATCGATGTAGAATTCCACGGGGGAAACCATGTAGGACTCCACGTGGATTAAGGATTTCAAGGTGGGGTTATACGTTGAATTCCACGTGCAATTCAGATGATAAATTGAAACAGTTAATGTAGTATTCAAGGTACTCCAAATTTAAAAAATCCCATCCATTCTTTGCGTATCTCTTACGGCATTAGGAATATTAGAAATTGAGGATTATGTTTAACATTCCATATGGAAGTCCACGTGGAACTCCATCTGGAGTTTCCCGTGAATCTCCGTGTCAAATCTCACGTGGATTTTTTCAATCTATTACCAGAATGTCACGTGAAAATCCACGTAAAACTGTCCCGTGTGATTACTACGTAGATTTTTTGACCTAGGAGGCTATAAGTTTTGAATGAATGTAATTATATTATATTATAGTATATTATAAACTAGTTTAGTTCATCCTTTACAAAGGTATCGATTTTAAATCCGCAGATAGGTAAATTTGTCGTTCCAAACACAAAATACACTTCAAATAATAGATGTATTATTTTATTATTATACTCACCAACAGAACTTGGGAAGATAGCTAAAGTGAAGAATATAGCACCAATAAGGACCATAATTTTCTTTTTATAAAGGAAACTGCCTAATACAAAATATCGTGAAGAGTACCTCCTCCTCGTTGTTCTTTTTTTCTTTTCCTTTGTATTTAGGTAACAACTGAACGATTAGATAACATGTACAGAAATGAGATTGCAAAATGGTTCTTCAAATTAGAGTATATATCGTGAGGAACTATTCATAACAGTCAATAGATAAACATGCGCGCGGGTGTGAGTTTCATAGCATCTCTTTCTGAATCATGGATATGATTGTATGAATTTGGCCTTACTGTATATATACGAGTTGCTATCTCATTAGTAATTTTAATGTATATCTTACGAAGTAGATAGACGGATTGGAAGCTTATTTTTCCAAGATATTTGTATTTCATTAACATGTTTAATTGCGCATATATGATTTAAAATAAAGAGTTTCTTAGAGTTGTTCAAAAGATTTTCATAAGATTTGTGTCAAAAAGGTTATGCATCGAACCCAAAAACCGGCGAATAAACATTACGAACATGATTACGAACGCAAAGTAATACTGCACTGACAAAAAATTTTGCGCTAGGAATGTTTTAATATTTGCGAAAATGTATTATTATTTTGAGTACGTAATTTTGTATAACTGTAAACAAATTTAAGTATCGTTTGCCACATTAGGTACTTGTACATAGAGTATGAGACGCAAAATTTAATTAATACAATTGTACTCAAGATTAAAGCACTGCATAATCCAAAAGGCCTCAAACATAGAAAAGGCCGAAATATGTATCAGTTCACTGCAAAATGCTTTTTTTATTGCTTCTGTCCCTCTTTAATGAAAACTACAAACACGCCAAAAAATAACTTCATTAAAATTTTAAAAAAAAACATGAAAAAATTACTTTAAATGGTATAACTTTTATGCCGGCCATCCCTCAATACATAAATGGATTGAATGATGTGTCCCATGTTCTTTCAGAATGCTTCAATTTCTTTAAATACGAGTGCTCAACATTAGGAGCCGCTGCGCTACACTCGCAGATGAAAGTTCTTTCAGTAAACTCGGATGAGTCGTGGTTTAACACTGGATCTAATAAGAGTTTATTATTAATACTACTACTGAAACTACTAATAATAATTTACCAAATCATAAAAAGTGTTATTTTTATTTTAAATTTTTGACACTCTCTTGATATTGCTACAAAAATCATTAGGTTCTAACAAAAACATAACAGAAAAAACTATTTACCTTTTGAATTTTCGCCATTTCTTAAAATCACTATTTAAATCATAACTTTCGACCAATTAAATAGCTGGAAATACTATTTTCATTAATGGATAAAGTGTGTTCAATAACAGCAACAGTTTAGTGTCGGGAATTAGAATTTTGATATTCATTTATACCTTTATGACATGAAAAGAACGACAAGTTGAACATAGTACTCTTCAGTACTATTTTGAATTAGTCAGGATTACCTGGACAATGATCTACAAATGACTACGTAAACATACTGAAAATTTGAAAAATTCGATAAATCATATTGTTTACCATGTTACATGGGAATAACTGAAATGTGGATTTATGTAATAACGCGTATGATTTCCAAATATTAAAGCGTACCATTTATAAGTGGAAAAATTTAGCAGATAGAAGAACTGCGTTTTATCATGTGACCACGCTAAGGACACAAAGAGTTGCGTGTCTTCCAGTGTGAATGAAAAAAAACAATGAAAAACCTATATATATATATATATTTTTAAATTTAATTTAATCTGAATTTTGACCATATTAAAACAGAGTATTTTTCTGTTTTCATTTTTATTTTTGAATGTTTCTAAGTCGAGTTATTAAGCACCATGCCGTCTTTCACAATTCCTAAAACTGTCACTTCTTAGTAAATAAGGAATCTTCAAACCCCTTCTCTCAGTGTGATTTCCGTGCGAAACGTGTGATATGTATATGTATGCGTAGTATGTTTATATGTATAGGTTAAGTTATCCGTTACTTCAGCGAATTTGTGTTCTACAGTGATTCAGGACGGGTTTACGAACTTGTACTTTTCGCATTTTTGTGCGTCTTATTCTTTTTCAATGACTCACAATTTTTAGTATAAACTTCAGCAGATTTCAGAATCCTCGATCTCTTTCAAACTGTGAAAGAATTATTCCAATTTGTGATATACATGCCCGATTACCCTAAGTCGTAAAAGATTATACTAAACTGTAAACCGGTTTTAAAGTATTAATTAACTAAATTTCTATCAGTGCAGCGATAATATTTTACAATTTTAAATAGCTTATATTGCCTCTTGTTAATAGCACTGATATAAGTTCAAGCGAAAAGGTATAGTTGTGATATTTGCCATCTAACATAGTACTCTCGTCTTCTGAATCGCATATTTAGAGAAATGGTAAAAATTACAAAGTGTCCTTTCATAGTTTAAATCATCCATATATAAATGGCACTCTTCGCTCTGTTTTCGAATGAGAGTGTACCATTCTCTTTTTTGAGTGTATCTCTTTTGAAGGACGTTTTAAAATAAGTGCTATAAAAATAGTAATGTGCTTGATAACATCTTTATGCTCTAACTTAATATATATTTTTTTTCTGCGCAGTTCTCATTACAAAATTTGTTTCATTTTTTAATATTGACTTTGCCTGACAATGAAGTGAAGCGTACATATAGTGTAAATATACAGATGAGTAATCTTAATGTCAATTCTGAAATAAATAACTTTATTTTATTTGATAGAATATCTATTTATTTCAACCCAACATTTACGTAATCTTAAATATACGCATGTTTCATATTATATTGATGTTCATTTATATTGTATTATTGCCTAATTTCATAATAAAAAAATTAAGAGAACGAGCTTTGCCGTGGAAGAATTTCTAATATCAAAGGAAAATTGAGGAAATAGGAAAAAAGTACTCAACTTTGCTATCAGAAATAGGAATGCTCTTACTAACTGTGTGTTTCAAAGAAAAAAAATTATTTTTTATACAAAAAATCGAATGATAGTTTTGGGTTGATGTAGGGGGGTCCGGATGAGATCATCTAGTCGCTAACGTAATGCTAGGCAGGTGGATAATGTGGTCCTAGTTAGAAGCGTAATGTTTTTGACAGCTTACAGCTATTTTGTATGACATATGATCATGCGCAATATAGCACCAGTGAGCGGGCATTAGCAAATTTGTTTTGTACACAAGGCTAAAAAATCATAAAAATAATAAAATAAAAACTTTCAATCTGACAAATGTTCAACATTAATATCGAATACTTAACTATAAAGTCAAAGCATTCAAAGAATCATAACTCTTCTAAATTGAAAACGTTAAAAATTTAAATAAATTTGAAAAGGTCAAAGGTCTTTTTTTAATATCTTGAGGTTAAAAGAATTATCATATTATTAATAGTTCAAAAAAAGCGCTCAGAAACGGACTGGAATTCACCAACCGATCCCATAAAAGGGTTGCAGATCCTTCTAGACAGTTTGCAGACCGATTCTACATAATTTTTGGGTACAGTTAAAAAAATTTGAAAGCTATTCATCGATTGAAAAAAACTTCAACATATTTCAAGGGATTGCATGGATTGCAAAGGCAACCAAGAGCTTTTAAGGCAATTTATAGAACTTAAAAAAAGTTTTATTATTTCAGAGAAAATGAAAAGATTTTAAACGTATCAAGAAATTTAAAAAGATTTTTAAGATGTTATGGAAATCCAAGGGATTGTACAAGAATTCATCAATATATTTAATATTATTCCAAAGATTTCAAGGGCTTTTTAGAGAATAAAGAAAAGTTCATTAAATTGCAAATAATTTCCTAAACTTTAGTAGGAATGTAAAAGATTTTATAGGATATCACATTTTTTAGGTAATTTTAATTATATCGAGGGATTTCAGATCATTAAATGATTTTCATCGAATTCAAATAGGCATAAAAAATTCTATAAATGTTATAATATTTCTATAAAATGTAAAAAATCTCTCAACAATAAATAGCTTTCGTAGAATTTAAAAGATGTAAACATAATTTTAAGTATTTTTGTTAATATGCGGTTTTAAAAAGTTTCGTTGAATTTTGACAGATTTAAAAGGACTTCATAAGGTTTATAAGATTATAGGATAATGAAAAAGATTCCATAAAATTTCAAAAGATGTTCAAAATTTACAAATATGAAAAACTTTATTCAATTGCATATAATGTCACTGTATTTCAAACAATTTTTAAATATTTTGCTACATTTAAAAGAATCTATTGATAAAAATTGAGTGATTTAAAAGAATTTTAAATATTTTAAAATATTTTTAATAGACTCCAAGAATAAAAAATGCCAAAATTTAGTTTTCATAACGATGTGTCTAAACGAAATTGGGTATTGCCTTGATTTTTGTCTTAAAATATACGCAAGACATTAAAGGTTCAAATTATAATCATAATGAATTTATATGTTCTATCTATTATGTTATATATATATATATA
>JAAAKG020124833.1:0-14922 GCA_010014905.2 Druon quercuslanigerum
GATGCGAACGAAAATTTGAGTGTTCACTTTTCTCATAAAAAAAAGAGAAAGACTTTAAAGGACTCACTTTACACAAGCCATAAATTACCATGACGCAGACGGTCCCCAACAAGGCGCATATGTTAGAAGATTGAAAGCGCGCAGATTTTGAATTATATAAATATTCAGAAATAATATTTATAATAAATAATGATTGAGAAATGCACAAATAGAATTATTCTAATCCTAAAATAAGAGCTTGGACTGACGGATACCAAAAATGAGATTTTAATAAAAAAGAGGTTATGAATTCTGAGTTCAGAGAAATAAATCATTTTTGTTTGTCGCAATGGGGAATCTCGTCCTTGTCCAGTTTTAAAATTACATTTTTGTTTATACCCGACAATGCGAAAAAAATCACTAAAATTACCAAAAATGAATTAGAAATAATTAATTATTGCACTGATAAATGTTATATCATACATTTTTTTAATAGCTTGAAGAAGACCTGAATGACAAAAAAGTGATTTTGAATTTAAAGTAATTGAAGTTAATTAATCACACCAGTAATTATCTTATTTATCAATGAAGAATAATAAAATAGAATTCTAGAGCGGATTTTAATTTCAAAAAGACCCTTAGAATAATATAACCGCTTTTCATAATTCCTTTTAATTAAGAAAGTTAAAATTGTTTCAGATTTTATGAAATAGAACGGAGAAAAGGTACATATTTCTAAACAATTTTTATCTAAAGTATTCATTTCATTTGAAAAGGAATAAACGGGGTTTAGGTAAAAATATGACTTTATTTATAACATTCGGCCCTTGACTCGTGTCGTTGTCTCCCGCATTTTAAATTAAAAAGGATAAATTATCAACCAAAATTTAAACAGATAAATTTGTAATTTAAAAAAATTGAATTTTAGTTGATAAAGTATTTAATAGGAGATGAATTTTTAACCAAAATAATTAATTATTTAAATAGGATAGCTGAGTTTTAATAAAAAAGATAAATTTACAACTAAATGATGAATTTTATTTCTAAATTATTTCACAGAAGAAATATTTCTGAATTATAATACAAATTTTTTAAATTGTTCGTTACGAATTCATCAGTTTTTGGTTCAAAGTTTAACTAACTGGTTACAAGGTAAACTCTTTTGTTAAAAATTAATTTTTTTGGTTGCATCGCTGTAATTTAAAATTTATTTTCGCTTTTTTTCAAAATTCGTCTTTTTTTGTAGAAAGTTTTACTTTTTGGCAAAAAATTTAACTGTACCAGTTAAAGATTCATCATTTTAGATAAAAATTCATTATTTTGTTTAAAAATAATTTTTAACTGAAAATTTAATAGTTTCATTTTTAGTTGAAAATTGATCATTTCTAGTCAAGAGTTAAACAATTTGCATGCACACTGGTCTTTCTTAATTGATAATTCAACTATTTCGCTGAAAATTCACGTATTTTATTTAAAAGATTGACTTTTTTGTTGATTTTGATATTTTTCTTTGAAAGTTATTTTTCTTGTATAAAAATTCTTCTCCAGTTATTTTCAGATTCCAGTTAGATATTTGTCCTTTATGTGTAAAATAAATCTTTAAGGTTGAAAATAAAATTATTTGGTTGAAAGTTTACGAAAATTATGACAGTTGCATACTTCTTAATTTTAGTTAAAAAATTAATCTTTTTGATTGAACTTTCATTTTTTGAATAAACATTTTTTAATTTAATTTCTGTTTAAAAAATTATCCTTCTTTGATGAAGAATCGTCTTTTTGGGTAAAAATTGATTTTTTTTGGCAAAAAAACAATTATTTGAGTTTAAGATTCATCATTTCAGATAAAAATTTATATTTTTCGTTAAAAATTAAACTATTTCAATTTAATATTTACAATTTTATTTAAAAGATTTATCACTGCGTGTGAAAATGTAACTATTTTTTTAAAAGTTTTTTTTAAGCTTAGTCTTTTTGTTAAAATTAATATTTTTAACTAAAAATTGAACTTATTATAATTGGAAACTACAAATCAAAAAATCCTTGAGAAATTTATGCTTCTGGAGTCTCTATGCTTTTAATTATTTAAAAAAAACTCAAGGTTATAAGCCGCATTTTCTTTCACGGATGTAAAGAGTAAATAATTTATTATTAAACAATGTCATTTTTTGAAGGACACTATTAAAAAGACATTTTGTAAATGCAATTAAATATAATTATTTCATTCTGTATTCTAATATTAAAAAACATGAAAACTGCAGAAGAAAAAAATTCAAAAATCCCGCCCTTACCAACCAGACTTTGCAAGCGGTTGGTTTGTGAATACGCCTTCGTGCTGTTCTTTTCAAATGCGCTCAAAACAAATTCAATTTCAATATTTTTTTTTTTGAAAACGTCAATACTTTAGATAATTATTTCGTGAAGAAGACAGACAGAATATCATTGAAAATTTGTTATTAAATTAAAAAATTTTAAGATATTTTAAAAATCTATCAAAAAAAAAAAATAAAAATTGAAAACCCTATATCAAAGATAGAATTTGTATGATTTAAATAAAATTGGTTCAACTTGAATAATCTTGTGTTTTAATTAAATAAACTTTACTTAAAGCAAACAAATATTGGTTTAATTCAATAAAATATTGTTTTACCCCACATAAAAGAAGAAATTTAATTCAAAGCAATATTTTTCTGAGCGTGTTTACTTTTTCTCTTTTTAAGAAATTAACAAAATTTCTGTAACTGGATAAATGTTATAACTTTTCAAATTAAGGTATCTTTTTTAATTACTTTGGCAAACTTTGACATTTATAACTATGGCGATTCTAATGATAGCTTATTATTGGACAGAATTGTTAGCATCGTTGCAAAGTAAAATGAATGTTTGATCTGTCTTGTTTTCTGAATCTGTTGTGTCCGGTTTCCAAAAAATGGTTTGGTTGTCTCATCCAAATTATTTTGTTGGACTTCATTCAGAAAAAAGTTATAAAAAGCATCGTCCAGTTGTCTCTTTTGTTTTGTAAGACATAAAAATCTGTTGTGCATGAAAGGAATGATTTGACAATTGTCATCAAAGGATAATGTTTGCAGCAAAAAGATTTGTTTTGAGACAAATCAAAATCCTATTATCCTTAAATTTAAGAAACAAACAAAACATTTTGTTGGTCAAACTTTTTGGTGTTAGGAATGACACAGGTTTGTTGAAGATAAGTTTGTGTTTGGTAGAAATAATTACATGTCTTTGCTTTGCAAAGAATTTGGTTAATTAAACCAAATTCAATTAGGATGATCCATGATTATAGCCTCTAGTCACAATAAAAATTGATTTTATAAGAAACGTTAACAAAACTTATAGATCAAGTCAACAATAGGTTCATTTCTCTAACAAATCAAAGAGTACAGACAATATTTGATACACAATCTTTGATAAAAATTAAAAAATGATATTAAAAAAAAAGTTTTTTCAGCTAAATAAATTGTTTTCTTACAGCAACCACTTTTTTTGTAATGACAACCAAATTTCTCTACAACGAACAGAAACGGTTTAACAAAAATTATTTTCTTAACTAAAATGCAGTTACTCGTAAAAATTATTATCAGAAGAAGGATGGACCGGGTCAAGGGTAAAAGGAAGTTATTCCGCGATGGTACTGCTCTAGGGCAATATCCTTCAAGGGTCTGCTCGTAATACTTGAACTTCGTTATAACCCACAGCAATATCAAAATAACTGCAACGTACCAAGTAATAAAACACAACAATAAACTCATTTTAGGATCTTATAAAAATTTATATTAATTTCATGGAAATAAAAAAAAGGACAATAAATTTTTTTTCATATTTAAAAAAAAGGGTATAGGTTTATATTCTGCATTCCGGAAATAACAATAAAGCACCACGTTCTCAGAGGCTGCCTCTAAAGCAAGCAATTTCTCAACTTTTGAGACACACGTCCCCACAGGAAATTGAATTCACTTTCTTCATATTTTTCAATTCTGCATCCAAATAAAATTCTTGCTATTCAATAAAGCTCTTCTTTTCTCTTATTATTTTATAAATTACCGAGAACTAGAAACCGAAACCGATTGGAATTTTCCCAGTAGGAACATGCAATCTGCTTTCTTTGTGCATATGAAATGTATAAAGGATATGAAAAATTATAAATTAAATTATATAATAAACAATTTTATGATGCTTTATCAATTTTTAGTCAGAGCTACATTTTAACCCCAAAAAGATAGATTTAAAAATAAATTATTATTCATATTATTTCTTATGGCTAAAACAAAATATCCTACAAGTTTTCCTTTAGATTTTTTTACGAATCTGGCGTCTTTTTGCGTAATATTATAATTTTTGAGTTGATGCATACTACTTTTGATAAATAAAAACAAAATAAAGAGTCTGATTAAAAAATCTTTAATAGAAATCTTGTAGTTTTTTCCAAAAGCTTTTTAACTTAAGCTTTTTTACTTTTTTGTACTTTGCGTCTTTGGTTCAAAATTTGAATGTCTTGGTTTTAATTATAAATAATAAGAATATAATAAATTATAACAAATTCGTATCTTTCTTTTTTATAAACAAATTTCGTCTGCCAATTTTTTTCCGTGCCTTTTATCATGTTTTAACGTAAATTCTGCACTTTTATTTTTGATTTCATTTTTATATGATTAAAACCAGAACTAGGCACACTCTGAAAATATGATTCATAACAAATTTGTAGCTATTTTTTGGGGAAAAAATGTTAATTTACATTTTTTTTGTAACTTGTATCATTTTTTCAGTAATTTTTATTTGTTTTTTATTTTCAATGTTATTTTTCATGCATAAAACACAAAAAGTACGCGTCCTATCAAGAAGTAATTCCAAACAAATTTGTATACCTTCTTTAGAATTTTTAATTAATTAATTAATTTATTATTATTATTATTATTATTATAGTATGATTCTTTAACATCAGAATTCATGTTTTATTCATGAAGAATAACAACTTTATTTAAAGAACGGTCGAAGTGCTGTTCAGTTCTTCAGGGCTGACCTGAAACTGAGCTATCAGGTTACGGAAAGCCAAATCGGATTCGTATTGTAACCAATGTGCCTATTGATGTGCTTTAAGATTTCGATTGCTTCTCTATGTTATAACTCGGATAATTTTTATTTTACAGAAAAAAGACATAAGAATAAATAGTTTGGCTGTCTGATTACTACAAATACACGTATTTGATATTTTTAAAGATAAAAAAAATTATCCGAAAAATGTTGAAAATGCTTTAACTTTTTGCATTTTTATCCAAAATTGCTGGTTATCGAATTCGACATTTCTTTTAGGACCTACAAAAAGTTTACCAAAGATGGATTTGATTCGTAAATTGTTACGAGAGTTATCGTGTTAACGTACGGACAGCTGGACGGACGAACAGACGCTGTCGCAAAAAATTGATTTTCGGATGTCATAAATGATGAGAATGGAAAAATTGATATTTAACTAAGAAAACTAATTTTTAGCAAAACAATTTTACAAAATTTTAAATAAAATAATACTTTATATCAAATTAAATTTTTAAACAAAGGGATCTATTTTCAGCTGTAATGCATTATCTTTAAATAGAATAGTTAAAATTTTAGTTCAAATTAGTTATTGACATAATAAAACAAATTTTTAATAAAAAAGTTAAATTTGGAACGATATTAGATGAATTTTTCGCTAAATTGAATAATTATCTAACAAAAATATAAATTTTTAACAATGCAGTTCAAGTTTCAAATAAATAATTAACTTGTGAACGAAAGAATAGAATTTTCAACCAGCAATAAAATAGCTCAATTTTTATTTTTTTAAAATGCCCTAAAATTGAACAATTAAATTTTTATTTGAAAAGCTTATCTTCACCTAAAAAAATAATTTGTAACATATGAGTTCAATTTTAATTTAAATAGTTAAATTTTCAACGATAAAGAAAAATTTTTAACCAAAAAGATTAAATTTGTAGCAAAAAAGTCAAACTTTTAACAAAACACATGAATTTTTAACCAGATAGAGAAATTTTTATCAACAAAAAAAAATTCCCTAAAAATTAAAGAGTTGTGTTTTTTTTTCGAAAAGTTTATTTTTCACCTAAAAATTTTTTTTTTTTTAAATAGATAAATTTTTAATCACAGAGATGAATTTTCAACTAAAATTATTCATCCCGATCTTGAGTCGTTAAATTTTCAACAAGATATAATAATTTTTAACAAAAGAGTTTAATTTTCAAGTCAAAATACATTAATTTTAACAAAATATTTGAATTTTAATCTAAAGTAAATAAATTTTGTCCTGAAAATTGAATAGCTTCATTTTCTGTTAAAAAGTTAATTTCTTAATACAAAAAAAAAGAATTAAATTTTCTACCGTCAAGATGAATTTTTAACTAAAATTTTTAATCTTCAAATAGAATAGTGAAATTTCAAAATTTTCTATATATGGAAGTTCAATTTTTAATCAAGTAGATAAAATTTAAAAAAAAAAGAATTTTTAACCAGGAAGATTGTATTTCTACAAAAAAGTCAAATTTTCAACAAAATACAATTGGTACAATCTTTATCTAAAAATAAAAAATTTTCGACTAGTTATTGAAAATCTAAATTTTTAGTTAAAAAACTTTAATTCTCAATTTTTAAAAATCAATGGAATAGTTAAATTTTCCACGATAGAGATTAATTTTCAATTGTAATGGTGAATCACCTAAAAAAAAATAAATTAAATAATCAAATCGTTAAATTTGCAAATAAAAAAGGGAATTTTTCATTAATAGTTTACTGTTCAACCAAAAATATAAATTTTTGACTAAAATGATAAACCCTCATCCAAAACAGAATAATTATAAACCAAAGAGTTTATTAAACAGCAGTTACTTAGAGTTATTTATTCTCTAAAAGTCTGTTTGGGTGGTGTTAACTAATATTCAAACTATCATTATTTATAACAATAATAACCGCATGATTTCAGAATTGAGTTTTCAAATAAAATCCACCCAAATATGAATGTAGAAAATCCTTCGAAGAATGAAATGAGACCATGATCATTAGGAATAAATAAGAATTGTATCCTTTCCCTAAAGAGAAAGGAAAAACTAAACCTCTAAATAACTATACTTAAATAAACAATATTTTAACCTGAATAATACTTTTCTGAAGTGTACTTGGAAGCCTCCATCAATATTTGCAAAAATTAACAATAGGTCTATCTTTGTCGATTTTATAAACCATTTTAAAGATATAGGACTTTTGAGATTGATTGTACATCCTTAAAGTGACCTATCCTGAAATTATAGAATTCTCGTCCAATTCATTCTGAAGAGCTGGAAAGTTCTATTTATGCCTTAGACACTATTGATCCGTTTTCTTCAGCAAATATGATGTATATATTTGGAATAATGTATTCACGTTTCCCTTTCAGATGATCTCTTCTACAATCACTCAGGTCGAGCTGCCGGTGAAGAAGAGACTTGAAGTATCAGAGGATCCTGCTGAAGTAGAAGATCTGCCACCTGAAGATGCAAAACAGCCTCTCATTTGGTTGAATATATTCGGGCTTGCGGTTCTACATATCTTAGCTGTTTACGCTGTTATAACAAGAGCTTCTGAGGCTAAATTGTGGACATGGATATTCAGTAAGTTTAGGCCTTAACTACCCAGTAAAAAAAAGTTGATAAATATAAAAGTATTAAATTTTGTGTAGGAAAGATTTTTTGGTTAAAAATATTTGATGTAGGAATGGGTGTTACCCAATAGAACTGTTCTGGAAACGGAATCCTGTTTCCAGTGTATTATCTATTAACTATGCCAGGTTTGATAAAAGAGATATTTCAGGTTTCAAATCGTTTACAAAACTACAAATTAAATACAAATACATTAAATACACTAAGGTATCAGGTTACAGAAATCCAAATCGGATTGGTATTGTAACCTTTGTGCCTATTGATGTTATTAGCGTGCTTTAAGATTTCGATTGCTTCTCTATGTTTGCTTTGAAAAATATTGTGTGGTTTTAGGATGGCGGTTGTTTCATCAAATAAAATTTTATGTTGAAAATATTTGGTGCAGGAACGAGTACTACCCAATAAAACGGTTCTGGAAACGGAATCCTGTTTCCAGAGCATTATGTATTATCTACACCAGGTTTGATAAAAGAGGTATTTCGGGTTTAGTTTTTCAGGGCTGACCAGAAACTGAGCAATCATGTTACAGAAAGCCAAATCGGATTGGGATTGTAACCAGTGTGCCTATTGATGTTATTAGCGTGCTTTAAGATTTCGATTGCTTCTCTATGTTTGCTTTGAAAAATATTGTGTTTTTGCGATGACGGTTGTTTTATCCAAGAAATGTTATGTTGGAAATATTTGGTGTAGGAACGAGTGTTACCCAATAAAACTGTTCTGGAAAAGGAATCCTGTTTCCGGTGTATTATCTATTAACTATGCCAGGTTTGATAAAAGAGATATTTCAGGTTGTAAATCGTTTACAAAACTACAAATTTTTCCGACGTTTCGTGAATATTGCAATTCAGTTCTTCAGGACTGATCTGACACTAAGGTATCAGGATACAGAAATCCAAATCGGATTGGGAATGTAACCATTGTGCCTATTGATGTTATTAGCGTGCTTTAAGATTTCGATTGCTTCTCTATGTTTGCTTTGAAAAATATTGTGTTTTTGCGATGACGGTTGTTTTATCCAAGAAATGTTATGTTGGAAATATTTGGTGTAGGAACGAGTGTTACCCAATAGAACTGTACTGGAAACGGAAACCTGTTTTCAGTGTATTATCTATTAACTATACCAGGTTTGATAAAAGAAATATTTCGGGTTTCAATTGTCTACAAAACTACGAATTTTGCCGACGTTTCGTGAACATTGCAGTTCAGTTCTTCAGGGCTGACCTGCCACTGAGCTATCAGGTTACGGAAAGCCAAATCGGATTTGTATTGTAACCGTTGTGCCTGTTGATGTTATAAGGGTGCTTTAAGATTTCGATTGCTTCTCTATGTTTGATTTGAAAAATATTTTTTGTTTTTGCGATGACGGTTGTTATATCAAATAAAATTTTGTGTTCTGTTTCGATATGATGTTCCGCTAGTGCTGATTGCGTGATATGTTTTAGCCTGACTATACTCTCATGTTAGTTTATACGTTGGCTCACCACTCTCCCGGTTTCTCCAATGTAGACTTTGCCACAAGTAGTGTTCTAAAGATTTTAATTCAATGAGCATTCATGAACATCTTGAATTAAAATTTATAAATCAAATTTTCTATTTTTAATAATAATAATTACATTATTCGAATTTCACGGGAAAATGTATCGCTTTAAATTAGAAAGGGCGCTTAATTTAAATGGTAAACGAAGTCAAAGTAATATAAAACGTATTACTCTTTTTCTGGGTATAAAACCAACCATGAATCTACAAGATTAATAATTTTAATGCAGCCAAAATTTTGTTTATAAATACATTTAAACACTTTTTAGATGCGTTTCCAAATCAGGAAGATAAATGTTTAATATCAAAAATTAATTTTTCTAACTAACATCAAAAACCTTCAACCAAATATATGGATTTTTAAATAAAATAATAATTAAAATATTTATTTGAATTTCCAACTCAAAAGATTCATTTTCACCTATAATTTCAATTTTCAACCAAAATTAGGATAGTTAAAAAGTTATAAAAACAAATGTTAAACTAAAAAAAAATTTTTAATGAATCCTTAACAAAAAAATTTAATTTAATTCCAAAAGATGAATTTTCTACCGAAAGGAGAGACAGTTTCAATATAATATATGACTTTTTAACTTAAAAAGATAAATTTACAAAAAAAAATTAGAATAGTTAAATTTGAAGTTAGAAAAGTAAATTTTATTAGTACGAAAAAAACGAGTTTACAAATAAAATAATTAATTTCTAACTAAAAATAGAAAATTTCAAGCAAAAATGGAATAGTTACAGATCCAGTTCAAAAATTAATTTTTAATCGCAGTGATGAATTTTCTACATAAAATAACAAATCTTTAACTAAATAGTTTTTTCAAACGAAGAAAATAATTCTTAGCAAAATAAATCAATTTTAAACCCAAAAATGAATTTTCTACCCAAAAAGACAGATTCAATAAAATATATAAATTTGCAACTAAAAAGATAAATTTACAAATTTTCAGTTAGAAAAGTAAATTTTACAGGAAAAATAATAAGTTTTCAACTAAAATAATTAATTTTTAAGTAAAAAAGCTAATTATCAGTGAAAGAAAAACTTTTTTAACCATAGTGGTCAATTTTCAATTAAATAATAAATTTGGGACAGCTAAAAATGTTTTGAATGTTAAAAAAAAATTTTAACAATAACTTTGAACCATTTTATACAAAAAGAAAATAAGTTTGACCAAAAAATGCATTTTAAACCCAATAAATGAAATCGTAATTAAAATAGTTGAATTTTTAAACCAAAGGAACACTTTTCTACCAAAAAAGATAAATTTCTTACTAAAAAAGGATAACTTTTGGGCAAAAAAAAAAACTTTCAACAAAATTGTTAAATTTTCAGCATATGAAAATGTTTTTTCAACGAAAAAATTAAATTTTGAACAAAAAACATAAATTTTTAACCAAAAAATGAATTTTCAATCAAGAAGAATAATTTTCTATAAAAAATATGAAGTTTCAACCAAAAAAGGTAATGTTTCTAAAAAAATTCAGCAAAATTGTTACATTTTCAAGTTTAAAAATAAATATTAAAAATTTTTTAATAAGTATTTAACCAAAGATGCAATAGTAAATTTTAAGATAACAATTCAGAAGGTTTCAAGAATATTGAAAGGCTTCAGAAGAAAAAAAAACATTTTATAGAAAAATTAAAAATGATTCTTCATTTTGAAAAATTAATTTCCAGAGAATATTTAAAAAGATTTACAACGTTATTTAAAACGAATTACGAGGATTTTAAGGAATTTAGTTCAATTTGGCAGGATTAAAAAAAATGTGTAGCAAAAACTCGAATAATGTTGAAAGATGTTTAGAAGTTCTGAAAAAATGCTTAATAATTAAAAATTTGAAAAAAGTCAAACAACATGTAAATGTTTCAATATGTTGGAATAAAATTAAAAAGCATTTTAAGGATTTTTTAACTCTTTAAAATAAGAATAACTTTTAACTTAAAAAGTGTTCAGCGCAGAAAAAAAATTTTATTATCCAATTTTTAAAATGTATTTTTTTAATACAACAAATACAAAATAAAACATTTTTAAATTAAAGAAACTTTGGAACTTCAGTTGGAAAAGTTTAAAATTCAAGAGTTCCACTTTGAGTATGCTTTCATTTGCAGTTCCATTTTTTTTACATAAAATGAAAAAATTTTTGACTTTAGATTTCGGTTTTTTAAATCTTATTGACCGTAAAAAATGTTTGCGGAACAACTTCTAAATAACCCTAAAAACAAAAAGGCACCTCTCAGTGATTCTGGAGTATATAAAATCCCTTGTTCTTGTGGCAAAGACTATATTGGAGAAACCGGGAGAGTGGTGAGGCAACGTATAATGTAACATGAGAGTAAAGTCAGGCTAAAATATTTCTCGCAATCAGCACTAGCTGAGCATCATATTGAAACAGGAAACAAAATTGTATTTGATAAAACAACCGTCATCGCAAAAACACACAATATTTTTCTAAGAAAACATAGAGAAGCGATTGAAACCGTAACCTGATACCTCAGGTCAGCCCTGAAGAAGTAAACCCTGATAAAGTCAACCTTAATAACATCAATAGGCACAAAGGTTACAATACCAATCCGATTTGGCTTACCATCCTCCCGGATTTTTAAATAAAACTTGATTGGCCAATGAGGTGCGTCCTGTCTCCATCGTGAGGCGCTCTGGCCAATCACAGGCATCGTAGAGAGTATACATAAGAAAACGTAACCTGAGACCTCAGTCTCACGTCAGTTCTGAAGAAGTGAACCCTAATAAAGTGAACCCTAATAACATCAATAGGCACAAAGCTTACAATACCAATCCGATTTCGCTTTCCATCCTCCCGGATTCTTAAATAAAACTTGATTGGCTAATTAGGTGCGTCCTGTCTCCATGGTGAGGCGCTCTGGCCAATCACAGGTATCGTAGAGAGTAGACATAAGAAAATGTAACCTGATACCTCAGTCTCAGGTTACTTCTGAAGAAGTGAACTACAATGTTCACGAAATTTCGGCAAAATTCGTAGTTTTGTACACGATTGAAACCCGAAATACCTCTTTTATTGTAATGAAACACCGTGAAAGCATTAAATCTATTATAATAGGTTTTTTTAAATATATATAAACTGCTACAAGTATCTGTTTTTTACCAGGTTTTATTTTGTCAAGTACATTAACCTCTTCACGTTTTCCATGAGGAATACATTCCACTACCGCTTATGACACCCCCTATTTATATTCAATATTCTTTTTATTACATTTCCTTTTCTATCCTTCTCTTCGCTTCGTTTTTTACTGCTTTTTATCGCCTTTTTTTCTCAACCAGAGAATTTCCCAGATAGCCGATAATTGAATTCGTCTCAAAAGAATAATTTTGAGAGAATGATACACTTTTCAAAGTCCTCCTCAAAAAGAAGTGGTCTAATAATATATCGTGGAAATTTTGCAATCCTTGCCGATCAAAAACTGATTGGTTTTTGATTACTTGAACTTGTTTTTGCATCTTTAATTTGAAAATTTGAAAACTAAGTCTTCATATTGTTTTTTTTAATTAAAAAAATCGCAGAAAAGTGTACGTGAATTATCAAATATTTGTTGTTCTCAAATACACCTTTGCGCCTAATTTCAAACTTTTTAATTATTTTATAAACTATTGCAAATATTATAAATGTTTTATGTTAGTGCTTTTCACTAGAAATTAGTTTTTAAAAATAAATTTTTATATAAAATCATAAAGTTTCAAACAAGAATTAAAATTCAGAACAATTTTAAGTTATATTAGTTCTTTTTACAGGAAATGAGCATTTTGAAACCAAAATCACCATCACAATCGGTATTTTTAATCAATAATTATTCGAGAGCAAAGATTAATTTTTTTACACAATTTACGTTTTTCGTTTTTTTATCTTTTTTCACAGCAAATTAGCATTTTATGTTATGTTAGCGTTTTCCAAAAAAACATTGAGAGTTAAAAAAAAATTAAATTCCGGAGATTTACAATTTTTTAAAATAATATGGAAAAATATTTAGATCTTAAACAATATAAAAAAATGTTTTCAACAGTTTTAGGTTATGTTGATATGATTCGCCTGAAATTTTTATTTTAGAAGAAAAATTATTAGATTTAAATCCCACTTTTTTTAAAAGAAATTTTTATACCAAATTAGATAGTATCGAATTATGTTAGTGTTTTTCGCCAAAAATGGAAATTTTTAGCAAAAAATCAGTGGGTATAAAAAAAGATTCATGGTTTTCTAACAATTTTAGGTTACGTTGACATTTCACATTAAAAATTCATATTGTAAAAATAAAAATGTTTTATAATTTGAACAAGATTTTGTATCTTTTAATTAGAAAAAATTAATGAATTAATTTAAAACAATTATTAGAATAGAAATATTATTTTTTTAAAGAATTTATGTTTTTCGATTTTGTTATCGTTTTTTACAGAAAATTAGCATTTTATGTTATGTTAGCGTTTTCCAACAAACATTGAGAGTTAAAAAAATCATTATACATTTTTAACAAAAAATCAGTGGATATAAAAACAGATTCATGATTTTCTAACAATTTTAGGTTAAGTTAACATTTTACAATGAAAATGTATATTTCTAAACTAAAAATATTTAATCAATTAAACAAGATTTAGAATCTTTTAAAAATTTTTATTATGAGATTTTTTTTATCGGAAATTTAGGCTAGCTGTTCTATGGAAAATGTCAATATAAGTTTCTTAGAAGATGCACCATGTTTGAACAATTTGCGGTTATGTTGACATTTTTTTCAAAAAACACGTTTTTTTAAACAGAAAATATGTCTCAAAAAAGATTTACAATTTAAAAAATTCGTTGTTCTTTAGAGGACTTTAGAGATTCTTATAGAGGACGTCTAATTCATAATTCTATTAAAAAATTAAATGGTTTCGAAAAAAACAAACTTCACTTCCTTCTATACATAAAAAAGACTTTGTAGTAAATTTGTCTGATAAATTGATTGCAAAAAATGTAACAGAGATTCTAGCTTTGGGTGGAAAATTTGCTATGCCATTTAACAAAAAAACTTTACCATTTAATGATTATATTCTAGGAGTAGAAAACAGAAAATTAAAAATTTGAGACAAAGATTTGAATTGTCTTAGGAACAACATTACATTTATCCTAAAAAAGTATCTAATATCACAAATATTTTGGAATCCTAATCATAAACTATTAAAAAAAAAACTTGAAGAAACAAAATGTTATATTAAAGATAATCCAGAACTTTTAATATCTAGATTAGATAAAGGTTACGTTACTGTTATAATAGAAAAAAATGTTTATAAAAAAAAGTCTTGAACCTTCCACACGACTCAAAAACATATGAAATCATGAAAAATCGTAAAGATCCATTCAGAACAATTTAAATAACATGGTTAGAGAATGGTGGGCTCTAGAATTAATAGTTAAAAAAATGTATAATTTTTTAAGATGTACGAACGGCCTTCAATCATTATTTTATTGTCTTATAAAACTTCACAAAGATTATCACCCGTTAAGACCGGTAACTTCATTCGTTAATTCACCATTATACAATTTATCTAAATTCCTAAATTTAATACTCTTAAAAATCTGTAAAGACTCAAAACATGTCTTAAAAAATCTGCCCGCCCTGCGGGCATATTCTCATCGCGCGCTTCGCGCGCGGCTCGCTTCGCTCGCAAGTTTGAGCGCGCCTAGGGCGCGCACCTGTTGGATC
>JAAAKG020124844.1:0-36578 GCA_010014905.2 Druon quercuslanigerum
CATTAATTATTACCTCGCTAAGTGAAAAGCAGAGAAAAAGCTGAAAATTGAAGGAAAATCCAGAATTTTCTAAAATTATAAAAAAATTATATCATTAAAAAAAAATTTTGAATACTTATTCATGTCATATGAAATTATTATTGATTCACTCGAGGTCAAAAATTATAAATTAAATAATTTAACAAATTATTTCTGGTCAATTAAATTTTTTATTATCTCTCTTTTAAGAAAAAATTTCTAAAAACAAGTATCTAAAGTTGGATTTTAAAAATTCAAAATGGCGGATCCAATAAAGGAGACATGAAATCGTAAATATAATGGGATCTGGATAAAATTGGTGCCTGTTGGGTTTTTGGGTTCGCTAAATTCAAATATTATGTTGGATTTTCAAAAGTTACAAAATTCTACACTAAAATTCCAAATATCATATAACTTATTAAGGTTATATTATTCTTATTCATGTATGGCCGCCATTTTGGATCCTCTATTCTGATTGTGAAAAATGCAAAATCATATTTGACATCGGCGAATTTGAATCGGCGAAGCTTGAAACCGTCAACCCCAAAAATCTAGCTACCAACAATTTTATCCAGTTCCAAATATTTTTTCTTTTTAATGTCCGCCATATTGGATCCACCAGGTTGAATTTTGAATTTCCCATATCAGATTTCGAATAAGCTACCCCAAAAACGTTAGCATCACCAATTGACTTAAAGTTTTAACATTTCTATTCATTCATGTCAGACATATTGAATCAGCCATTTTGAATTTTGAACTTGCCACATCAGATTTCGAATAAGCAACCCCAAAAACGTTAGCATCATCAATTGACCTAAAGTTTCAACTTTTCTATTCATTAACCTCAGTCATATTGAATGCGCCATTTTGAATTTTGTTACTTCAACATCATATTTCAAATG
This sequence comes from Druon quercuslanigerum, assembly GCA_010014905.2. Taxonomy (NCBI): domain Eukaryota; kingdom Metazoa; phylum Arthropoda; class Insecta; order Hymenoptera; family Cynipidae; genus Druon; species Druon quercuslanigerum. The sequence goes on from JAAAKG020124844.1 coordinate 921, forward strand.
AGCGCTCCCAATAACCTAAGTTTTATCAATTTTATCTAGATCTCAACAATTTTAATCGTTTATGTCCGCCATATTGGATCCGCTATATTGAATCGGAAATTTTTAATTTATAAAATCCAACACCAGATTCGGATTTGTATTCAGCTACCCCAATAACCTAAGTGTCATCAACTTGATCAAAATCCGAAAATTTAAAATAATTTCTATCCGCCATATTGGATCCGCCATTTAGAATTTTAGAAATCCAAAATCAGATTTTAATTCAGCGGCAGAAAAAAACACTTATGTAGTCAGGCACAATTTAATCGGATAATGCTAAATCAGCTGTTTTTAAATATAAATTAATTTAAACAATTTTTAGAAGTTTTGAGAATGTTTTCCAAATGGACGAGTTATAAAAAACTATATTTACAGAAAATTCTCTACAGGACGTATGAATCAAATTCTTTTCTTCAAGTTACATGGAATATTCCCAAATGTCTGCAGGGAGTATAAAAAGTTTTGAGAAAATTCTCTTTAAAATTGCAGTTTTCATTTGATTTCATAAATTTTAAGGAATTTGCTCAATTTTTTTTAGTATGTTACTCAAAAATTAGGAAAATTTATTTATACAACAAAATCGTCAAAAAATTTATCATTTGCAGGGAAATTTTCAAAAATTGCTTATATTTGTAACGTGGTATATGGCATACCTCACATAGCTTCTTCCTTTCAAGGATTTTAAAATATTAAAAATTTTCAAGTATTTAAATGAATTTAAAAAATATTTTAGGATATTATTTAATCTCCTAGGATGTCAAGGGATTTAAGCAATTTTTCATATAGATTTTATAAGAAATTTTAATTTTCATCAATTTAAAGGGATTAAAAGGGATTTCAAAAAATGAAAAAAAATCCAGGTGTTACAAAGAATTCTGTAGAAACTTAAAATATTTTTGGAATTTCTAGAGAAATTTGGGAAATAAATAAAATTTAATTGATTTTATAGGGATTCTTAGCGATCAAAAAAATGTCAAGCGAGTTCAAGGTATTCTAATGGAATTTCACAAGATTCAACGATTATATTAAATAGGTACGTGGGCTAGCAGAGGTTCTGGCAGTCAATCGAAGACTTGCAAAGAATGTTGAACAAACTGAATACAATCTTAAAGAACCTGAGCCTGAAAATTAACGTGAATAAAATAAAAATTACGTTGCTTAAAGGAAAAGATGAGAAAAAAGAGCAACAATTTTATAATGATGAGTTAATAGAACAGGTCGATTGATTTTTACGTTTTCCCATTATTTTATGAGATTTTAAGGAATTCTGATGGCATTTAAAATATATAAATGAAGTTAAGGGAGTGCTGGTAAATTGTGTATTACAAATTAAAGGAGAGGGAGCTTTTAAAGATTTCTGACGATTCATAAGGTTTTAAGAGATTTTAAGGCATTTCAAGGACTTTCACAAGATTCAAGGATTTTATTGAATACCTAAGGATTTCAAAGGATTGCAACATTGCGATGTTTATAAAAAGTATATAATAATGATCCTCTTCCACGAAGGTGTGGTTCTCAAAACACTGAGGGTACGTGGGCTAGCAAAGGTTACAGCAGAGTCAATCGAAGACTTGCATTGAACGTTGAACAAACCGAATACAAGCTTTAATAACATGGGTAACAAAATTAACGCAAATAAAATAAAAATAATAACGCTTAAAAGAAAAGGGTAGAAAAAAATCCTCAACATTGTTATAATAAAAATAGAATCGAACAAGATGAGTGATTTTTACGTTTTCTAAATATTTTAAAGGTATTTTAAGGAATTCTAATGAAATTCGAAAGATATACAAGATTTGAAGGAATTTCATAAAAACTGTGAAATATAAATTAAAGTAAAGAAAGATTCTAAAAACTCCTAAAGATTCCAAAGCTTTTAATGGATTTTGAGGAATTTCAAGGAATTTTCCAAGATGCAAGGATTTTATTGAATAGCCAAGGATTTCAAAGGATTGTAAAGATTTATAGGGATACAAACAATGTTTAGTTTATAAAAAGTGTAAAAGAATTACCCTTTTCGATGACGGTGTGGATTTCAAAACAGTGAGGGTACGTGGGCTAGCAGAGGTTATGCCAGTCAATCGAAGGCTTACAAAGAACGTTGAACAAACCGAATACAAGCTTGAATAACATAGGTCTCAAAATTAATGTAAATAAAATAAAAATTATGGCGTTTGAAAGAACAGGGTAGAAAACAATGCGCAACATTGTTATAATGAAAAGAGAATAAAACAAGTTGATTGATTTTTACGTTTTGTAAACATTTTAAGGGATTTTAAGGAATTCTAATAAAATTTGAAAGCTATAAAAGATTTGAAGAGATTTATTGGGAACTGTGTATTATAAATTAAAGTAAACAATGATTCTAAAGATTTCTAAAGATTCCAAAGCTTTTAAGGGATTTTGAGGCATTTCATGATATTTTCCAAGATGCAAGGATTTTATTTAAATCCCACGGATTTCTAAGGATTGCGAACATTTACAGGGACATAAAGAATGTGCTGTTTATAAAAACTGTATAAGAATGACCCTCTTTGACGAAGGTGTGGATATCAAAACAGTGAGGGTACGTGGGCTAGCAGAGGTTATGCTAGAGTCAGTTGAAGACTTGCAAAGAACATTGAACAAACCAAATACAGGTTTTAATAGCATGGGGCTCTAAATTAACGTAAGTAAAATAAAAATTACGGCGTTTAGAAGAAAAGGGTAGAAGACAATGCGCAACATTGTTATAATAAAATAGAATCGAACAAGATAAGTGATTTGTACGTTTTCCAAACATTTGAGGGATTTTAAGGAATTCTGATGGATTTCAAAATTTATAAGAGATTTTAAGAGATTGCTGCTGAACTTTGTTATACAAAATAATAGAAAGGGAGCTCCTAAAGATCCTTGACGATTCAAAAGGTTTTAAGGAATTTTAAGGTATTTCAAGGAATTTCCCAAGTTGCAAGGATTTTATTCAATAGCCAAGGATTTCAAAGGATTGCAAAGATTTACAGAAATATAAACAATGTGCTGTTTATAAAAACTGTATAAGAATGACCCTTTTCGGCGCAGGTGTGGATATCAAAACAGTGAGGGTACGTGGGCTAGCAGAGGTAATGGCAGTGTCAATCGAAAACTTGCAAAGGACGTTGAACAAACCGAATACAAGCTAGAATAACATGGGGCTGAAAAGAGAATAGAACAAGTTGATTGATTTTTACGCTTTCTAAACATTTTAAGGGATTTTAAGGACCTCTGCTAGAATTCGAAAGATTTAAAAGATTTAAAGGGATTTCTTGGAAACTGTGTAATATAAATTAAAGTAAAGAAAGATTCTAAAGATTTCTAAAGCTTCCGAAGCTTTTATTGAATTTTAAGGTGTTTCAAGGAATTTCACAAGGCTCGACGATTGTATTAAATTTACCAGGAATTTAAGGGCTTTCAAAGATTCTTAGGGATTTAAACGAGTTTTTTTAGAAATTTCTTATGGACAAGTTTCTTTTAAATAATATCATGTTTCTTCTTTAAGATTTGTATATTTCGGTAGAAAACACTTCCTTTTTTTAACGATAATTTTATGTAATGCGCAGTAATCCTAAACAGTGCGGAACAATCTGATGTAATGCGGAGTAAATAATTTCCGTTTAACACTTTATTTTATTCACTTTTATTGTATTGGGTAGTTCAACATATTTTTCATAAAATTAAAGACAGACCATTCTATCCGCCTTCTCTGTTTATGCAAGCGTTGACTATCCTACGCGGCGTCTCTTGCCAAGTGTTCAGTGGTCACCTAAGGGAATAGAGGACTGATAGAGTAGGTGACCAGAGATTCTGCGTAGGATTGTTTCCTCAATTCTCTATGCTCCTTTCTTTAAATTCCTGCTGTTTCTTCTGCGTTGCATTTCTTCCAGTAACTTCCTCTCAGGCCTGGGTGTGTCAATCAAAGGTGCCCTATCTCGTTTATAATGAATCGCTGGTCTCGGGGGTTCAAGGCCATTTTCACTCAGATCAGCATTTTGTGCAGTAGATCTATGCACGTTTGCTGCAGTTGTAGAACGAGATGGTCCCAAAGCTTCAAGAGCATTTCTACGCCGTTCAGAGTTTTGTGAAGGAGCCTTACGCAGATTTGCTTCAATAGAAGGGTGCGCTCGTCCCCGGTGTCCAAACGCAGCCTGACGTTCTTGAGCAAGCCGAATAGCAGCATTCACTCTGCTTACCGCGATCGCAGCAGATTTCATTATCTGCTGACTATATTTTTTTGATTCAGACCATTTGGAGATTAATACTAGCCATTCTACGTCCCTTATGATATTCGGAGTGTTGGAAGGGTGGAGTAGTATAATGAAGAATCGTTCAAACTGGATTAATGGAAGAACCGCAGAGCGAGACAGTATTCCAATCGTTCTATTATTCGAAATTATTGGATCTCCCTCAGGAACATTGAGTCCTGGTATCTGATTTATAGGGATAATGTGATCATCTGCCTGTGAGCTTATTTCTGTAAAAAGAGAATACGAATGTATAAGGTTTAATGATTAATTAGCCTATACTGTAAATTATGATAGCGCCTTTTAGAATATTGATAAAAATATACGTTCTTGAATTGTTGGGAGATTATTAAGTTCTGGGTTTAATGATCTCTGGGTAAAGAGATTTCTAGAGTCATAGAGCTTTATAGGATGGCTGTAGGAAAATTGTGATTATTCATTCGTTTCACAAAATAGTGCTGATTCAAAGGGAGGATTTGGAACTACAATAATTTAGATAATTATTTTTTGCGCAAATTATTTCTTTTCTAGAGCCGTAGTAATTTGTTGGGCAATTTAGGGAAATTCAGATTTAACATCCACCTTCAAATCAGAACTCTTTTGAAACATTTCCTAATCTTGCTGGAAACTTGAGCAGCTTTAAAAAAAGGGTTGAAGATTCTAAAGAAACAGTTTTTTTGCGAAGATGTATTTTCTAGAGCCATAGGGATTTATAGGACAATATAAAAAATTCGGATTCTGATTCGACTTCTTGAATTTAAAGACCTTTAAATAATTCTCTATTTATCCTAGAAACTTAGATAGCTTCCCTGAAACTAAAGTCGGAACTAATATACCTAAACTGAAGAAACCCTTAAAAAACAAATGTAATATGACTAGCTAGTGTCATTTTTGGGCTAACGTAGGAAAATGCAGATTTAAACTTGACCTTGAAATTCAAAATCTTCCAAAAACTTTTCTGTTCTTCTTGAAACTTCGCCATCTTCCGGAGTTTAGGAGTTGGAACCAAAATAATCTAAAAAGCACTATGAAAAAATTTTAAGCTATAAAATATGGGAAAATGCAGATTTTAAATTGACCTTGAAATTCGAAATCTTCCAAAACACTGTCAAATCGTCCTGGGAACTTCGACAGTTCCCAAAATTGGGGAGACGAAACTATGATAATCTAAAAAATCACTTTTTGAAAAAGATGCAATTCCAAGAGACACAGTGAGCTATAGATCAATACAGAAGAAAATGCAGATTGTTAGTTGACCTTGAAGTTCAAAATCTTCCAAAAACTTTTCTGTTCTTCTGGAAACTTCGCTATCTTCCGGAGTTTAGGAGTTGGAACCAAAATAATCTAAAAAACACTATGAAAAAATTTTAAGCTATTAAATATGGGAAAATGCAGATTTTAAGTTGACCTTGAAATTCGAAATCTTCCAAAACACTGTCAAATTGTCCTGAAAACTTCGGCAGTTCCCAAAATTGGGGAGACGAAACTATGATAATCTAAAAAATCACTTTTTGAAAAAGATGCAATTCCAAGAGACACAGTGAGCTATAGGTTAATACGGAAGAAAATGCACATTTTAAGTTCACCTGGAAATTCAAAATCTTTCAAAAACTTTTCTGTTCTTTTGGAAACTTCGTCATCTTCCAGAATTCAGGAGTTGTTACCAAAATAATCTAAAGAACACTATGAAAAAATTTTAAGCTATCAAATATGGGAAAATGCAGATTTTAAGTTGACCTTGAAATTCGAAATCTTCCAAAACACTGTGTAATTGTGCTGGAAACTTCAACAGTTCTCAAAATTGGGGAGGCGGAGCTATGATAATGTAAAAAATCACTTTTTGAAAAAGATGTTATTTCAAGAGAAACAGTGAGCTATAGGTCAATACAGAAGAAAATGCAGATTATTAGTTGACCTTGAAATCAAAAATCTTCCAAAAACTTCTCTGATCTTCTGGAAACTTCGTCATCTTCCAAAATTCAGGAGTTGAAACCAAAATAATCTAAAAGACACTATGAAATATTTTAAGCTATGAAATATGGAAAAATGCAGATTTTAAGTTGACTTTGAAATTCGAAATCTTCGAAAACACTGTCTAATTGTCCTGGAAACTTCGACAGTTTCCAAAATTGGGGAGGCGAAACTATGATAATCTAAAAAATCACTTTTTGAAAAAGATCCAATTTCAAGAGAAACAGTGAGTTATATGCCAATACAGAATAAAATGCAGATTTTAAGTTGACCTTGAAATTCGAAATATTTCAAAAACTTCGTTGATCTTCTGGAAACTTCGCCATCTTTCAGAATTTTGGAGTTGGAACCAAAATAATCTAAAAAACACTATGAAAAATTTTTAGCTGTAAAATATGGGCAAATGCAGATTTTAAGTTGAAATTCAAATTCAAAATCTACCAAAACATTTTCCAGTCATTCTGAAAACTTAAAGAGGTTCCTAAGTAGGGGCGGCAAATAATCAAACAAACACTTTTTGAACGAAATTTAATTGAAATACCCATAGTGATTTATTGGTCAATATAGGAAAATGAAAATTTCAAGTTGACCTTGAAATTAAAAATCGTCCAAAACATTCTATATTCATGCTGGAAATTTGGGCAGCTTTTAAAGTTGGTAGTCGGAATTACGATAATCTAAAGAAACACTTTATAAACAAAATTTATTTCCAGCGGCATTAAATCATAAGCCCATATAGGAAAATTCAGATTATAGGTTGACCTTGAAATTCAAAATCTACCAAAACGTTCTCTATTCGTTCTGGAAACTTAGAAAGGTTCCCAAATAGAAGCGGCAAGTAATTTAAACAAATACCTTTTGAAAAAATGTAATTTCCCGAGCCATAGTGATTTTTAGGCCCATATGTGAAAATGCAGATTTTACAATAACTTTGAAATTTTTAATCTTTTAAAGCATTTTTTAATATTTTAGGAAGCTTAGACAGTTTCTAAAGCAGGGGCGTCTAATAATATAAAGAAAAAACTTTTTGAAAAAAAGATGTGATTTCCGGAGCGACAGTAAATCATAGGTCAAATAGGAAAATGCAGATTTTAAGTTGACCTTTAAATTTCACATCTTTTGAATGTTCTCCATTCGTTCTAGAAACTTGGAAGTGTTCCGAAGAAGGGGGAATCATATAATCTAAAAAATACTTTGTGAAAAAAATGTCATTTCCAGAGCCGTAGTAATGGATAGGCCAATATAGGTAAATGAGGATTTTTAATTAAACGTGAGATTGCAAATCTTTCAAATATTTCTCTATTATTCAAAGAAACTTAGACAGTTTTTAAATCAGGCGTGTCTAATAATCTGAAGCTAAGCTTTTTAAAAAACGATGTCATTTACAAAGTCTTAGTAAACCATATGTCAATATAGGAAAATGTAGATTTTAAGTTGACCTTGAAATTCAAAATCTTCCAAAACATTCTCCATTCATTCGGGAAACTTACACAGATTGTAAAGTAGGGGTCTTAAAGAAACTAAAAAATACTTTTTGAAAAAAATGTAATTTTCAGGGACATAGTAAATAATTGGGCAATATAGGAAAATGAAAATTGCGAGTTTTCCTTTATATTCAAATTTTTTAAAACATTTTCTATTCTTCTAGAAACTAAGACATTTTCCAAAGAACGGGAGTCGAATAATCTAAAGAAACAGTTTTCGAAAAGAAATCTATATTTTTATCTATAGTGATTTACAGCGCAATTTAGGAAAATTCAGATTTTAAATTGACCTTGAAATTCAAAATCTTCCAAAACCTTCTCAATTCGTTCTGGAAACCTAGATATGTGACAAAGTAGGGACATTCAATAAATTACAAAAACACTTTTTGAAAAAAAAGTAATTCGAAGCCCAACAGTGATTTATTAGTTAACATAGGAAAATGCAAATTTCAAGTTGACCTTGAAATTCAAAATCTTCCAAAACATTCTCCATTCGTTCGGGAAACTTACACAGATTGTAAAGTAGGGGCCTTAAAGAAACTAAAAAATACTTTTTGAAAAAAATGTAATTTTCAGGGACATAGGAAAATGCAAATTTCAAGTTGACCTTGAAATTCAAAACATTTGAAAACATTTTCTATTCTTGTATAAACTAAGCCATTTTTAAAAGAAGGAGAGTCGAATAATTTAAAAAACAGTTTTCAAAAAGAAATGTAATTTTTTAGTTATAGTCCTTTATAGCGCAATGCACGAAAATGCAGATTTAAAATTAGCCTTCAAATTTAAAATCTTCCAAAACAGTCTGCATTCGCTCTTAAAACTTAGACAGGCTACAAAATAGGTTCATTAAATTCAAAATCTTCCAAAAACTTCTCCATTTGTTCTGAAAACTTAGATATGTAACAAGGTAGGGACATCAAATAAACAAAAATAACACTTTTTAAAAAAAATGTAATTTGAAGACCCGTAGTGATTTATTGGTCAATATAGGAAAATAGAAAGTTCAAGTTGACCTTGAAATTCAAAATCTTCCAAAACATTCTCCATTCGTTCGGGAAACTTACACAGATTGTAAAGTAGGGGCCTTAAAGAAACTAAAAAATACTTTTTGAAAAAAATGTAATTTTCAGGGACATAGGAAAATGCAAATTTCAAGTTGACCTTGAAATTCAAAACATTTGAAAACATTTTCTATTCTTGTATAAACTAAGCCATTTTTAAAAGAAGGAGAGTCGAATAATTTAAAAAACAGTTTTCAAAAAGAAATGTAATTTTTTAGTTATAGTCCTTTATAGCGCAATGCACGAAAATGCAGATTTAAAATTAGCCTTCAAATTTAAAATCTTCCAAAACAGTCTGCATTCGCTCTTAAAACTTAGACAGGCTACAAAATAGGTTCATTAAATTCAAAATCTTCCAAAAACTTCTCCATTTGTTCTGAAAACTTAGATATGTAACAAGGTAGGGACATCAAATAAACAAAAATAACACTTTTTAAAAAAAATGTAATTTGAAGACCCGTAGTGATTTATTGGTCAATATAGGAAAATAGAAAGTTCAAGTTGACCTTGAAATTCAAAATCTTTAAAAACATTTTTTATTCTTCTGAAAACTAAGACATTTTCCAAAGAAAGGGAGTCGAATAATCTGAAGAAACAGTTTTCGAAAAGAAATCTAATTTTTTAGATGTAGTGATTTATAGCGCTATGTAGGAAAATGCAGATTTAAATTGACCTTAAAATTCAAAATCTTCCAAAAAATTCTGAATTCGCTCTGTAAACTTAGACAGGCTACAAGGTAAGGACATCAAATAAGCTGAAAAACACTTTTTTTTTTAAATATAATTTGAAGACTCATAGTGATTTATTAGTCAATATAGGATAATGCAAATTTCAAGTTGACCTATAAATTTAAAATCTTTAAGAACGTTTTCTATTCTTCTAGCAACTAAAAAATGTTCCAAAGAAAGGGAGTCCAATTGTCTAAAGAAACAATTTTTGAAAAGAAATGTAATTTTTTAGCCATCGTGATTTATAGCGCAATGTAGGAAAATGCAGATTTCAAATTAACCTTGAAATTCAATATATTCCAAAAACTCCGCATTCGCTCTTTAAACTCAGACAGGCTACAAGGTAAGGTCATCAAATAAGCTGAAAAATACTTTTTGAGGAAATTGTAATTTGCAGAGAAATAGTGATTTATAGATCCATAGAGGAACATTCAAATTTCTAGTTGACATTGAAATTCAGAATCTTAAAAACATTCTCGATTCGTTCTGGAAACTTATATATGTGACAAAGTAGGGACATCAAATTAAATAAAAAAAAACACTTTTTGAAAAGAATCTAATTTGAAGAAGCATAGTAATGTAATAGTCAATATAGGAAAATGCAAATTTCAAGTTGACCTTGAAATGCAAAATCTTTAAAAACAGTTTTTATTCCTCTAAAAACTAAAAAAATTTCCAAAGAAAGGGAGTCGCATAATCTTAAGAAACAGTTTTCGAAAAGAAACGTAATTTTTTAGTCATAGTGATTTACAGCGCAATGTAGCAAAATGCAGATTTTAACTTAACCTTGAAATTCAAAATCTTCCAAAACATTCTGCATTTGCTCTGAAAACTGAGACAGGCTACAAAGGGTCATAAAATTAGCTAAAAAACTCTTTTTGAAAAAAATGTAATTTGCAGAGCCATAGTGATTTATAGATCCATAGAGGAAAATTCAAATTTCTAGTTGACCTTGAAATTCAGAATCTTCCAAAACATTCTCGATTCGTTCTGGAAACTTAGATATGTCACAAAGTAGGGACATCAAATTAAATAAAAAAAAACACTTTTTGAAAAGAATCTAATTTGAAGAAGCATAGTAATGTAATAGTCAATATAGGAAAATGCAAATTTCAAGTTGACCTTGAAATGCAAAATCTTTAAAAACAGTTTTTATTCCTCTAAAAACTAAAAAAATTTCCAAAGAAAGGGAGTCGCATAATCTTAAGAAACAGTTTTCGAAAAGAAACGTAATTTTTTAGTCATAGTGATTTACAGCGCAATGTAGCAAAATGCAGATTTTAACTTAACCTTGAAATTCAAAATCTTCCAAAACATTCTGCATTTGCTCTGAAAACTGAGACAGGCTACAAAGGGTCATAAAATTAGCTAAAAAACTCTTTTTGAAAAAAATGTAATTTGCAGAGCCATAGTGATTTATAGATCCATAGAGGAAAATTCAAATTTCTAGTTGACCTTGAAATTCAGAATCTTCCAAAACATTCTCGATTCGTTCTGGAAACTTAGATATGTCACAAAGTAGGGACATCAAATAAAATAAATAAACACTTTTTGAAAAATGTCTAATTTGAAGACCCGGAGTGATTTATTGGTCAATATAGTAAAATGAAAATTTCAAGTTGACCTTCAAATTCAAAATCTCTAAAAACATTTTCTATTTTTCTAAGAACTAAAAAATGTTACAACGAAAGGAGTTCCAATAATCTAAAGAAACAGTTTTCGAAAAGATATGTAATTTTTTAGTTATAGTGATTTATAGTATAGCGCAATGAAGGAAAATGCAGATTTTAAATTAACCTCGAAATTTAAAATATTCCAAAAAATTCTGCATTCACTCTTTAAACTTAGGCAGGCTACAAAGTAAGGTCATCAAATAAGCTGAAAAACACTTTTTGAGAAAATTGTAATTTGCAGAGCCACAGTGATTTATAGATCTATAGAGGAAAATTCAAATTTCAAGTTGACCTTGAAATTAAAAATCTTCCAAAGCATTCTCTATTCTTTCTGGAAACTCAGATATGGGACAAAGTAGGGACATTAAATAAAAAAAAAACACTTTTTGAAAAAATATAATTTTGAGAGCCACAGTGATGTATTGGTCAAAATAGGAAAATGCACATTTCAAGTTGACATTTCAAGTTGAATTCGAAATCTTTAAAAACGTTTTCTTTTCTTCCAAAAACTAAAAAAAATTCCAAGAAAGGGAGTCGAATAATCTTAAGAAACAGTTTTCGAAAATAAATGTAATTTTTTAGTCATAGTGATTTATAGCGCAATGCAGGAAAATGTAGATTTTAAATTAACATTGAAATTCAAAATATTCCACAAAATTCTGCATTCAGTTTTTAAACTCAGACAGGCTACAAACTAGGGTCATCAAACAAGCTAAAAAACACTTTTCGAGAAAAATGTAATTTGCAGAGCCATAGTAATTTATATGTCCGCAGAGGAAAATACAAATTTCAAGTTGACCTTGAAATTCAGAATCTTCCAAAACATTCTCGATTCGTTCTGGAAACTTATATATGTGACAAAGTAGGGACATCAAATAAAATAAAAAAAACACTTTTTGAAAAAAGTCTAATTTGAATACCCATAATGATTTATTGGTCAATATAGGAAAATGCAAATTTCAAGTTGACCTTGAAATTCAAAATATTTAAAAACATTTTCTATTCCTCTAAAAACTAAAAAAATTTCCAAAGAAAGGGAGTCGAATAATCTTAAGAACCAGTTTTTGAAAATAAATGTAATTTTTTAGTCATAGTGATTCATAGCGCAATGTAGGAAAATGTAAATTTTAAATTAACCTTGAAATTCAAAATATTCCAAAAAATTCTGCATTCGGTCTTTAAACTTAGACAGGTTACAAACTAGGGTCATCAAACAAGCTAAAAAACACTTTTCGAGAAAAATGTAATTTGCAGAGCCATAGTGATTTATAGATCTATAGAGGAAAATTCAAATTTCAAGTTGACCTTGAAATTAAAAATCTTCCAAAGCATTTTCCATTTGTTCTAGAAACCTAGATATGTGACAAAGTAGGGAGATAAAATAAACTAAAAAAACACTTTTTGAAAAATGTAATTGGAAGACCCATAGTGATTTATTGGTCAATATAGGAAAAAGCAAATTTCAAGTTGACCTTGAAATTCAAAATCTTTCAAAACATTTTCTATTCTTCTGAAAACTAAGACATTTTACAAGGAAAGGAATTCGAATAATATAAAGAAACAGTTTTCAAAAAGAAATTTGATTGTTTATTCATAGTGATTTATAGAGCAATGTAAGGAAATGCAGAATTTGAATTAAGGTGAAAATTCAAAATCTTTCAAAACATTCTGGATTCGTTCTGGAAACTTATATATGTGAAAAAGTAGGGACATCAAATTAAATTAAAAAAACACTTTATGAAAAAAGTCTAATTTGAATACACATAATGATTTATTGGTCAATATAGGAAAATGCAAATTTAAAGTTGACCTTGAAATTCAAAATCTTTAAAAACATTTTCTATTCTTCTAAAAATTAAAAAATTTTCCAAAGAAACGGAGTCGAATAATCTTAAGAAACAGTTTTGGAAAAGAAATGTATTTTTTTAGCCATAGTGATTAACAGCGCAATGTAGGAAAATGCAGATTTTAAATTAACCTTGAAATTTCAAATATTCCAAAAAATTCTGCATTCGCTTTTTAAATTTAGACAGGCTATAAAGGAAGGTCATCAAATAAGCTGAAAACACTTTTTGAGAAAATTGTAATTTGCAGAGCCACAGTGATTTATAGATCTATAGAGGAAAATTCAAATTTCAAGTTGACCTTGAAATTAAAAATCTTCCAAAGCATTCTCTATTCTTTCTGGAAACACAGATATGGGACAAAGCAGGGACATAAAATAAAAAAAAACACTTTTTGAAGAAAATCTAATTTGAAGAGCCATAATGATTTATTGGTCAATATAGGAAAATGCACATTTCAAACTTCCAAAACATTCTCCAAAACATTCCAAAACATTCTCCATTCGTTCTGGAAACTTACATATGTGACAAAGTAGGGACGTCAAATAAGCGAAAAAAACACTTTTTGAAAGAATATAATGTTAAGAGCCATAGTGATGTATTTCTCAATATAGGAAAATGCACATTTCAAGTTGACCTTGAAATTCAAAATCTTTAAAAACATTTTTTATCTTCTAGAAACTTAAGACATTTTGCAAAGTGAGGGAGTTGAATAATGTAAAGAAACAGTTCTTCAAAGAAATTTGATTGTTTATTTATAGTAATTTATAGCGCAATGTAAGAAAATGCAGATTTTGAATTAAGGTTAAAATTTAAAATCTTTAAAAACATTCTGCATTTGTTCTTCAAGCTTAGACAGGCTACAAATTTGGGTCATCAAATAAGTTAAAAAACACTTTTCGAGAAAAATATAATTTGCAGAGCCATAAAGATTTATATGTCTACAGAGGAAAATGCAAATTTCAAGTTCACCTTGAAATTCAGAATCTTCCAAAAAAATTTCTGTTCTTCTAGAAACTAAGACATTTTTTAAAGAAAGGGAGTCGAATAATCTTAAGAAACTGTTTTCGAAAAGAAATGTAATTTTTTAGCCATAGTGATTTATAGCGCAATGTAGGAAAATGCAGATTTTGACTCAACCTTGAAATTCAAAATCTTCCAAAACATTCTGGATTCTTTTTTAAAACTTAAAAAGGTTAAGAAGTAGAGGCACCAAATAATATAAAAAACACTTTTTGAGAAAAATGTAATGTGCAGAGCCATAGTGATTTATAGATCCATAGAGGTAAATTCAAATTTCAAGTTGACCTTAAAATTCAAAATCTTCCAAAAAATTCTGCATTCGTTCTGGAAACTTAGATATGTTACAAAGTAGGGAAATCAAATAAACTAAAAAAACACTTTTTAAAAAAAATGTAATTTGAAGACCCATAGTGATTTACTGGTCAATATAGGAAAATGCGAATTTCAAGTGGAGCTTCAAATTCAAAATCCACTCTTTTCTATTTTCTTAAATAATAAATTTTTTCTGAAACTTTCGGTCTCAAATAATTTATACAATCAATTTTAAATATAATGCAGATAATTATTGTCTAGCACAATAAAATATTCATCTGAAATAAAATAAATTAACTTCGGCTTTTGGCATGTCAATAATTGGGCTATAGTGATTTGAGAAATCGTTCGTTTTACGTCTCAAAATAATTTTTGATCTGAAAATTTAGCGATTCAATTTTCAGAAAAGCATGAAAAATAAAAAAAAATACTTTCAAGATTGAAATTTTTTGTTTTGCTCTAGCACTGTTAAAATCACAATAATATTTATTTAAATTTTCAAAATATATTGTTTATTTTACTTACCAATCGAGTAAAAGAAATTTGCTGCAATTATAAAAAGAGTACCATAATTGGCAATCATTATGAAAAAAGTAGAGCCTCTTTGTAGACAAATGTACAAGAAGACAACTACTGAAGAAGAAAAAAATAAATTACGCATTTACCAATATATGCATAAGCCGTTATCTTACTGATTTGAAATATAACTTTTATTACTTGCGTGAATTTTTTTCCTGATGCAATAACAATAAATTATTTATAATTCTATTCCATATTATAATATATTTTAAGCTTCATTGCGAAATGATTTAATAATCCTCTTTACATAAGTTTAAAAAAAATTAGTTCAAGCTGGATTATAACTATTTTTGTTGTTTAAATTTTACTATTGACCGAATTAAGAGCAAAAAATATTTGACTTTTTTGCTCTTATATTGACACGTTCGGTTGCTAAATTTCAATTTTTAAAACAATATTTACTTGTTTCAACACTTTTTATTATGAAACAGACAAAACTTTCAACAATATTATTTAAAACTCTTTTTTTTGTCTAATCAACGGGATATTTATGCATTTCGTTTCAAGTTAGAATCTTTTGTTTAAATTTAACAATTTTTCATTATAATTAAAATAATTATTGGCTGAAATAAAAATCATTACATTTTTCGTTGAGAATTCATCATTTTTATTTGAAAATTTTTCTACTTTAGTGAACTACTTTGTTAAAAATCAATTATTTTGTTAAAAAATTATAATTATATTCGTGAATTAATTTCTTTCATTAAAAATTAATTTTTGCAGCTGAAAATGTTTTTATTTCATTTATAGAGGAAAATTGACTTCAAGTGAGCGCGCTAAAAAGTTTTAAAATTCCAAATAGAAAAAGTAATTTTATTAATTTTAAATGCGTTTCTAATAATTTTTAATTTGGCATCTTTTAGATTTTGAGTTAATACAAATGTAAAAATATTTTTGTATAAAAATTTATTCAAGAAATTTCAGTTAATAAGAAATATTTTCTTTTGCTAGCTTGTTAATATTTTTGTGATTAGAATTAATAAAATTGTTCTTATTCCAAGAATGTTCATCATCTCTCTGATCAAAAATTTCACTGCTTGAATAAAAATTCGTTTTTTTAGTTTAGATTAAATTTTTTAATTAAAAAATCTTACAATATAATCTTAAAATAAAAATTCATGTTTTAAATTAAAGTCTCTTTTATAGAAAATTATTTTTTGAGTTCAAAATTTATCCTTTTTGGTTGAAAATAAATCTTTTTTGTTCAAAATTAAATTTTTTTATTTTAGATTTACCTTTGTTCCTGAACATTGTTATTCTCGGGCATTCTTATTTTCGACAAATTTTTCGTCTATAACTTCTTGATAGGATGCTTCATTAAGCCCGCTTTTATTGAATTATAAATATAAGACAATAAAAATACTTTTAATAAAGGAGCTTTAACTAAAGAGAATTCGCAATCACCAAATTACAGTTTTCGATACTTTGACCTTTATTTTTAAAAGGGCTGCGTAAAAATAGGGTGGGGGATGCAAAAACAGCTACAAATTTGTCATCTATAATTTCTTGATAGGATGCTTTGTTTTTGTTTTGATTGTAAAAAATAACATTAAAAATAAAAAAATTAAATTTTTAGAAAAACGAAGCAAGTTTCAGTAAAATGTTTCATTTTTTGTTTAAGTACGCCTGCTTTCTTTAAATTATAAATATAAGACAATAAAAATACTTCTGTCAAAGGTGCTTTAACTAAAGAGAATTCGCAATGACCAAATGACAGTTTTCGATACTTGGACCTTTATTTTTAAAAGAGCTGCGTACAAATGGGCGGGAGATACAAAAAGAGCTACAAATTTGTCATTTATAATTTTTTGATAGAATGCTTAGTGTTGGTTTTAATTATGAAAAATCACGCTAAAAATAAAAACATTAAATTTTTGGAAAAACGAGAAAAGATACAGTATTTTTTTTTGAAAGACGCCCAATTTGTTAAAATGATAAATATAAGAGATACATGAGGTATATGGTGAGAATGTGTTCGTTGAAGCCGAAGGAGCTTTGACTAAAGAGAATTCGCAATCACTAAATTACAGTTTTCGATACTTTGATCTTTCTTTTTAAAAGGGCTGCGTAAAAATAGGGGGAGAGAAGTATAAAAGAGCTACAAATTTATCATCTATAATTTTTTGATAGAATGCTTCATTTTTCTTTTAATTGTGAAAAATCACATTAAAAATAAAAAATTCAATTTTTGGAAAAACGAAGCAAGCTGCAGTAAAACGTTTAATCTTTTTTTTAAGGATGCCCGCTTTTATTAAATTATAAATATAAGAAAATAAAAATACTTCAATTGCAGGAACTTCAACTAAAGAGAATTCGCAATCACTAAATTACAGTTTTCGATACTTTGATCTTTTTTTTTTAAACTGCGTAAAAATAGGAGGGGGGGTGGTACAAAAGGAGCTACAAATTTGGCACCTGTAATTTTTTGATAGGATGCTTACTTTTTGTTTTAATTGTAAAAAATAACATTGCAAATAAAAAAATTACATTTTTGGAAAAACGAAGCAGGTTGCAGTAAAATGTTTCATTGTTTGTTTAAGGACGCCCGCTTTTTTAAAATTATAAATATAAGACAATAAAAATACTTTTGTTAAAGGAGCTTTAACTAAAGAGAATTCGCAATGACAAAATGACAGTTTTCGATACTTTGACCTTTATTTATAAAAGGGCTGCTTAGCTTTTGTTTTAATTTTAAAAGATCACATTAAAAATAAAAAAGTTAAATTTTAGGACAAATTTTTACAAAATTTATTGATAATAACATTTTTCTGCATGAATTTGGTCATTATTTTTTTGCTATCGATTCGTTGGATGCATTATGCTAATTTTTTAAATGGTAATTGGAAACTGGACACTATTTCGATACGAGTTTTTTTATTTTTACAATAACCTGAATTTGTTCACAATATAAACAACTAATTTAAACCAATGAAAATAAATGTAACTTTTTTATCTAATTTTTTTTATTTTTGATCATCGAATGTTAATGTTTAGTTCATAACGACGCATACTTAAAAAAATGTTAAATTGTTTTATTTAAAAACAAAAATTTATTTAAAAAATACAAAGTTTCTATTTTGTGGAAATTGATCCAATTTATGCGAAAAGACATCTTGCTTGAGCGCGTCATTTGTTGATTGTGAATTCTCTTTCGTTAAAGCTCCTTCGTATCTCGTGCTTCGCACTAGATTTCCTCGACAATGCGAACTTTTCTAAATTATGTTTAACTCTATCAATATATGTTCAACTATATCAGAACAAATCTCTTTTTTAATGATTAATTTATTATTTGTTTCTCTATTTTCATTCAATTTTATTTTTAGTTATCCTGCTAAATGTATATTATTTCAATAAACATAAATTTTTACCATTGACGATATTCAGTAGTATTGAGACAAAAGTATTTTTACTGTTTTATTTTTATCAATAAAAAATGGGTATTTTATTAAAATAAAAATGATTATTAAACAATTTAATGCAACTCGTGTCGTTTTGTCACAAATCTAATTTATTTATATTCAATTTAGATGTAATTTAGGCAAAAAATTTTGCTAAATTAAATGTTATTGTAGTTTATAACAAACTTGTAGATATTTTTTGGTTAAATATGTTTTGTGTTTTAATTTTGTTCGTCTCTTGTGTCATTTTTCCACATTTTTTTATAAAATTAAAAAAAAAAATTTACTTCTAAAAAGGAAAAATTGCTTCTGGAAAAGATACATTGTTAAACAAAATTATTAATTTACTACAGAAAAAGACAAATTTTTGAGCAAATGAAAGAATTCTTAATCAAAAAGTTCAATTTTCAACTAAAAAAGATCAGTTTTTAAAAAAGGTTAATTTACTAACAAAAAATGGAGTTTTAACCAGATGCAACCATTTTTAAATAAAAAAGAGGATTCTTAAACAAAAATATTAATTTACTACTAAATGAGAATGCAGCGTTTGTAAAGATAAATTTTTTTTCTTCAAATAATCCGCGACACAACTTTTAAGAAATCTTGACGGCCTCCCCATAATAGGATTAGCTAAACTTAACCTATATCTTAAAAATAAACTTACTTTCAATGCTACAGCAATATGGAGTTATTAAATTTATATATTTTAATAATAAAAAAATATTTTTAAATAATATTTTAATGTATTTCAATTAGTATATTTTTATTGTTGTATTTCAGACTCGAGCGCTCGACACACGGAGGATGGTGGGTGGCTCCCCCACCACGTTTCCCAGCTCTCAGTTCCGGAGAGCTGGTCAATCAGAGGGCCGAAAGGACTATTTTTCTCTGCTGCTGAGAGAATTAGAATCCGACTGTAGACGCGATGAAATAAAAAATATTTATTTTGAATTAAGTAAATAAATTGTCAAGAAAACAAAATAAAATTCTACGATTTTTTTTAACAAGATTGTTGCATTATTAACAAATTAGTTCAACTGTAAAATCCAGCTGTTAAATTTTTAACAAAAATGATTAATTTTTCAACAATAAGATTAATTTACTGCTAAAAAATTAAATTTAAATAAATTTAAAGTACTCGCAACAAAAAAGTTGAATTTTGAACTGAAAAAGATGAATTTTAAATAAAAAATTGAATAGACAAATTTTTAGTAAAGAAGTCTTACTCTTGAGAAACAAACAATTTTTTTTAGAAAAATATTTAAATTTTGAACGTTAATCTTTGAATCGGTTGAATTTTTTTTAATTAAAAAAAGTACTCGAGAATTAAATTATAAGCATAATTAGACTTTGTTACTTTGAAGTATTTAGGTCATTTAAAACAGATAAGATAAGATCTTGTCTATAATATTTTGTGAATATGCGTAGAATCTGTATTCAGTTAAATCCAGTTTTACCTAGTTAAAATACAAAATAATACAAATATGTTTTTTTTCACACAAATTAGGTCATATATCATTAAATTTTCTAGAGTTTTTACTTTTTAAATTAGTTTTACGTAAATGTACTTGAAGTTTGAATAAAATTTCAAATATCTATACTTCAAGCTGAAATAGGCGAGTTTTTAAACAAGAAACAATTTATTATGAAAAAAAATGGAAAAGCTAAATTTTTTAATATAAAATTTAATACTCAAAACAAAAAAAACTTTAAAAAAAATACTTAATTTTTAGCCACAGTGATTGATTTTAAACTAATAAATTAAATTTTTAACAATGAAGGTCAACTTTCAAATAAATTATGGAAAGAAAAGATCTATTTTTAACCAATAAAGAAATAAATAAATTTTTTGTTGAAAGAAATTATTTTTAGACGAAAAAAACGAATTTCCAACAAAATTGTTCAATTTTTAACAGAATAGATGAATTTTGAAATAAAAAAATTAATTTTCACACAAGTTCTACTTTTTTCAAAATAATTTAAAAATTTTTTATTTTAATTTTAATTTTTAAAATTTTAATTTTTAAATTATTTTTTTAGGAAAGAAGACGAATTTGCAATAAACTTCATCAATTTTTAAAAAACTTGCTGATTCTTCTACTGAGATTCATTAAAAATGTTATTTAATAGCAATGCAAATTAAATTAATAAATCAATAACAATAAAAAAAAATAATATTTAAACATAATAAAAAACTGCTTTCAATTTTTAATTAAAATTTTTCAAATAAATAATTTTATTCCATAAAAAAATTTTTGAAACCATTGAAAAATAATTAAAAACTTGTAAAGATTTCAAATTGGTTTTTTAAATGCAGATATTTTAAAGATACTGAAAAAATAAATTTTTTAGAAATTAAAAAAGGTTTTATAAATATGAAAATATTTTGTTTAGATTCCTAGGAAAAATTAAAAGAATTTTTAATTTCCAAAAATTAATTTTAACAAAATATTTAAAAAGATTTCAAAAGTTTCCTAAAATTTAAAAAAAACATGAATAATTTTAAGGCAATTTTTTTAGGTTTTTCCATTTTTTTATAAACATAAGCTAATTTATATATCTTTCTTTTTGGGTTTCCTTTTCGAGTTAAAAATTTACATATTTTGTTAAAAAATCAACAAGAACTTATATTTCTTACTTGAAAATTCAAGTAGTTGGTTAAAAATTCCTGTATTTTGTCAAAAATTAAACTATTTGGTTAATAATTATACTATTTGTTTGGAAATTACCATTATTGTTAAATGCATTTACTTTGGTAAATGTTAGTCTTTTTGGCCAGATTAAAATAATTTTTAATTAATTTATTTAAAATATTTTTTTAAAATCAAAATTAAAATTCGATTGTTGGTTATCAACTTTTCTCTCATACTTGAAAATTGAACTCTGTGGTTGAAAATTTTTGTTAAAAATTCGATATTACTGATTGAGAGTTAATTTTTTTCATTGAAAATGTAACTAACCCTTTTTTGTGTTTTCCTTTGCAGTTGAATATTCAACTGTTTGGTTGATAGTTTATGTATTTTATAGAAAATTCAAAAATCTTATTAAAAAAAAATTTCGTAAAATTTTGTTTTGTTTTGTTGAAAATTTATTTATTTAATTCAAAATTATTCTTTTTTTGTTTTTTTGCGTCTATAGTCCACTTGTAAGTAGCTTCCGATTCTGATGCTCTCAGCAGGGTAAAAGAATAAACCTTTCGGCGCTCTGATTGGCCAGCTCTCTGGAACTGAGAGCTGGGAAACGTGGTGGGGGAGCCACCCACCATCCTCCGTGTGTCGAGCGCTCGAGTCTGAAATACAACAATAAAAATACATTAATTGAAATATATTAAAATATTATTTCAAAATATTTTTTTATTATTAAAATATATGAATTTAATAACTCCACACGGCTCTAACACTGAAAGTAAGTTTTTATTTAATATATAGATTAAGATTAATTAATCCTATTATGGGGAGGCCGTCACGGTTTCTTAAGAGTTGTGTCGCGGATTATTTAAAGTAAAGAAATTTGATTTTACAAACGTTACATTTAATACTTTGCCAGTTTTTGTGTTCTGAATATTTAATTTTTTAAAAATAAAAAACTTTCGCTGAAGTTCTTTTTCGAAAACGACTGGGCCCTTACGAAGCTAGTGAAGACTAATGTTTGACGTTGACCCACAACAGGAGAATACTATCTCAGATATTTTTTTAAATAAAATTATTTTGTCAAAGTTAACTTTCTTCTTTTCAAAATTTTTTTTTGTTTAAAATTAATTTTATGAAATAAAAATTTTACCAGAACATAAAAATATTGTTTGGTTAAAATTACATCTTTTATTATTAAAGGCTGAAATATTTTTCGTTTGATATATTAAATAATTTGGAAAACTAGAAATTAAATTAAATTAAAAATTTTTTTGGCGTTTCGCGAAACCAACAGGTTACTTCTCATAATTTCTTGTTTCAATTAGTTGTGTCCAGTTTTAACTGAATTCGGATACAGTACGGTATATAATAAAAAATGCCTCATGTTTTATTCCTTATCAGTAACACTCTTCTTGTAAATTCTTCAAGACAGAGGTTGCTCAATTTTTCGATAATGACTACAATAATTATTACTAATCTCTTTGTAACCTCAACAGTTTTCTTTCCTAGTTTTAGTAAGTAAAATATACAATATAATTTGATAATTAAAGTAATATTTTTTTATTTTTGTACTGTAAAAATAAAAAATAAAAGTAAAATAATTTCTTTTCATATAAAAATGATTTAAAATCATTTCAAATTTATTTACATTATTATAAATGCACATTTTTCGGTAGAAAAATATTCTTCTTGGTTAAAAAAACTCTTAGGCTTAAAACTCAACTCTGGTGGAAAAATCGCATTTTTTGTAAAAAATTAATCTTCTTAGATCAAAAAATAACTCTGGTTTTGGACGCCTAATACTTTTCTTGAAAATTAATTTTTCTGTAGAAGATTCATACTTTTAATAGAAAATGTATATTTTTTGTTAAAAATTTTATATAAATTAAGATGTACGTGCTTGTTAAAAAATTCATTATTTAACTACTTGGTCAAGAGTTTCTTTATTTTATGGAAGATTCATTATTTTTGTAGAAATTTTATCTTCTAGGTTGTAAAACCCGTTTCGCTTAAAATTAAATAATTTGCTAGAAAAAAAATTTCTGTACTGAAAATTCACAATTTGGGTTTAAGTTGCCCTTTTTGTGGAAATTAGACTATTCTTTAAGAAATTTATATTTTGCTGAAATATAATTTGTTATTTAAAGATATAGGTATTCTGTTTTTTCAAAATTAAACTTGTTGGTTGGAAATTAACTCTTAGGTTTTTTCTTGAAAATTCATCTGTTTGAGTAGAAAATAATCTTTTTTGTTGAAAATTCATCATCTAGTTGTCAGTAAAATTATTATTCAGCTTATAAATCTTTTTTACACTAATTTATACATTTATTTGAAATTATTTTTAAACGGATTTAATAAAATTTAATTTTAATTAAACAAATAGAAAATTTTTCATCGTATTCATTTTTAATTTCTAATTTTTTTATCAATATCCGCGATGGCGCAAGGTCTTGTGTCGCTGGCTCTTAGACTATATCATTCTAAATTTTGTTATTAATATCCGCGATAACGCAAGGTCCAGTGCGACTGGGTCTTAAACTATATCAGTCTTAATTTTTGTATCAATATCCATGATGACGCAAGGTCCAGTGTCGATGGGTATTTGGCTATATAATTCCTAATTTTTTTATGATTATCTGCGATGACGCAAGGTCCAGTGTCGATGGATCTTAGACTCTATCAGTCTTAATTTTTGTATCAATATCCATGATGACGCAAGGTCCAGTATCTATGCTAATTTGGCTATATAATTCCTAGTTTTTTTTATGAATATCTCCGATGACGCAAGCTCCAGTGTCGCTAAGTATTTGACTATATCATTTCTAACTTTTTTATGAATATCCGCCATTACGCAAGGTCTAGTATCGTTGGGTTTTAGACTATACCATTTTTAATTTTTGTATTAATATGCGCGATGACGTCAGGTCTTCTTTGTCGCTGGGTTTTTGAATATATCATTCCTAATTTTTTTAATCAATATCCGCGATGATGCAAGGTTCACTGTCGCTGGCCCTTAGACTATATAATTCCTTATTTTTTTATCGATATCCGCGAAAACGCAAGGTCCAGTGCAGTTGGGTCTCAGACTATATCATTCTTAATGCTGTATTAATATCCGTGATGACGCAAGGTCCAGTTTTGCTCGGTCTTAGACTATATCAGTCTTAGTTTCTCTATTAATATCCGCGATGACGCAAGGTCTAGTGTCGCTGGGTATTTGGCTATATCATTTCTAATTTTTTTATGAATATCTGCAATGACGCAAGTTCCAGTGTCGCTGGCTCTTAGACTATATCAGTTTTAATTTTTGTATCAATATCCGCAAAGATGCATGGTACAGTTTCGATGGGTTTTTTACTATACCATTCCAAATTTTTCAATGAATATCCTTGACGATGCAGGGTCCAGTCGCTGGGTTTTTTACTATATCATTCAAGATTTTTTTGTTATTATCCGCGATAGCGCAAGGTCCAGTGTCGATGGGTCTTAAACTATATCAGTCTTGATTTTTGTATCAATATTTATGATGACGCAAGGTCCAGTGTCGATGGGTATTTGCTTATATAATTCCTAATTTTTTTTATGAATATCTGCGATGACGCAAGGTCCAGTGTCGATGGGTATTTGCTTATATAATTCCAAATTTTTTTTATGAATATCTGCGATGACGCAAGGTCCAGTGTCGCTGGGTCTTAGAATGTATCATTCTTAATGCTGTATCGATATCCGCGATGACGCAAGTTCCAGTCTCGCTGGGTCTTGGACCATATCAGTCTTAATTTTTGTATCAATATCCGTGATGACGCAAGGTCCAGTGTCGCTAAGTTTTTGTCTGTACCATTCCTAATTTTTTACCTATATCCGCGATAACGCAAGGTCCAGTATTGCTGTGTCTTGGACTATTTCACTCCTATTTTTTTATCAACATTAGCGAGTACGCAACTTTCAATGTCTCTGGGTCTTAGACTCTTAGGCGCCAAATTTTAGGCACTGAGACGTTTATCTCTCTTTAAAGCGAAACGAGGATAAATTCAAATTGAATCCTCCTAAAAGTAACATAATTTTTCATAGTTTTTCATGAGTTCATCATCGATACGGAAATATACTGGGGTTCTCATTTAAGTAACTGCTACTTAACTTGCTCCTAGAATTTCATTTCTTAGCACATTGTGGATGCAGGAACCGCGAACCGAATCACAGTAGGGAAAAAAATATTTTTTGGTTCAAAATACGATTCCGGCTGAACCTGTGGACCGATTTGGATGTTTTTTTAAAATCCAAAATGAGTTAACAGGTTCAGCCGGAATCGTATTTTCAACCAAAAAATCTACTTTTCCCCCACTGTGCGAGTGAGAGGCGGTCCTCAGTCATGGATGACAATCAGCAGCCCAGCGAAATAGCTGGGGAATCTTGTCTTCGATTTAAGTGAATGCAATTCAAGATCAGACCCTAAACACCACTTAAATGCGTATTTCATTAAAAAATTAAACCTCTTGATGTCTAAAAATCCCGCGTCCAAACATCCAGCGCCTAAATGGCAGCTGGAGATATTCTCACATTCACACATTAATCAGTTTCAATTATTTTTCAGAATTTCTGTCTTGATGAATCTTTTAATTGGATATACTTTTATTGCCTTTTTACAGAATTAAGTTTGCAGGCAAGACCTCGCATTACTCCTATAAGTGAGATACCAGGACTCCATGTTCCTGAGGGAGAGCCAATAATTTGGAATGATAGAATGATTGGAAAACTACTATCTGATGCTGTGTCTCCACTAATCCAGTATGGACAATTCTTCACTATTCTACGCCAGCCTTCTAACAATCCTGAGCGCATTAGTGAGATTGAATGGTTAGTACTTATATCAAACTGGGTTGATTCAATGGGTTACAGTGAACGGATTATGCAAACTGCTGCACATGCGGTACAGGTAGTAGATTCCGCTAGACAAGCCATTCTAAATCGTCGAACTGAAAATGGAACCCTGGAACGATCACGTTCTTCTAATGAAGCAAACGTCCGAAACTCTGAACAGCCCGGAAATCATTTTCAGCATCTGTCACGATCCCGATCTTGTCATGAAAGAAATACAAGTAAGACTGCTATCCAAAACGATAAACAAAGTGAAAATGGTGCTAAACATGTGCCTATTGCCCACAAGACTATAAGGCAGCTCCTAGAAGAAGATACGCAGCTTGAGAGAAAGAACAACACTTCACTGTTAAAAAAATTTTGGCGTGGAAAAATTACTAGCAAATTTCACAAAGGAACATGATAAAGCTTCCGATGTGTAATCAGTCCGAGCCAAGAAGACCAAGGTCTCTCATCAGAGGGGAGCAGATTTGCCGTTTACAGGTACACAAATGGACCTGGAAATGTTACCAGCAGGGACCAACGAGGAGGTCCTGCTCCTAGTCCCTCTCTGCCTAGGGAGCACTTTCACGCACTTTCATGCACTTTTATGCTCCCTTCCCAGTCACTGGCCTTTTATCTTTGATAGGATTTTCAAATTAATTAATTAATAATGAATAATTAACTAATTCTCCCAGTGTTAAATGGACTCCTCCATTAACCTGTACTGGTGACGGTTGAGGTACTTACGTAATCCTCTTCCAGTATCCAGCCGTGGATCCACAGAAGTGACCTTGAATATTCAATAGTATTAGCAGTCAAATTTTCAAATATTTTACTAGCAAAAAAAATTTTCTGGTGATGAACCGGTTACCAAACATTATTCCAGGCCATACCGGTTTAAATTTCTATTCATTCATATCAGAAAAAGTGTTGAATTTAAATATCGAATACTCAGCTACAAAATATAAACATTTAAAAGAGGCTTGATAGGACGCCAGGAGACGCCATCAAACATATATCCTAGTTCCTTTCCTTTGAATCCTTTCAGAGTAAAATTTGATATTTCATTATTTATTTATTAGAAATAGTGTGCAGAAAAGGACTGCGACTCACTAAGCGACAATATAAAAGGCTCGCAGACCATCCTTAAAAACCGTTCTTCTCATTTTTTTGGAAACAGTTTAAAATACTTGAATAATTTCAGCGATTTAAAAGAAGTTTAATAGGTTATAAGAAAATACATAAAATCTTCACGAATTTTAATCGTGTTAAAGGATTTAGTATCATTAGACAGATTCCAAGCATTTGTAAGATTTGAGGATTTTGGAAGACTACAAATCATTCTAGGGGATTTTAGAGTCTGTTAATGAGATGATTTAATCAATTTTTCAGGTTCTCAAAAGATTTCGTAGGGCTTCAATTGTTTTAAGATATTTTAACCTAGAAGATTTTCTTCTCGAAATTTAAGGAATTTCAAATTATTTAAAAAACTTGAAAAGATTTTCAAACATTTAGAACAGATTTTAATATTTGAAAAGATTTTTAAGGGAAATGAATATAGCTTGAAAATAAACATTTTTGCTTGAAAAAATGGTAATTATTTTTAACTTTTAGCATTCTTATTTTCAATATTCCAGAGAAGTCTAACGAATTTTGAGACATAAAAAACTTCCAGTGGTAAGTTGTTCAGAAAGGTATAAATACGATTTTTATGGAAAAAATTATCAGCAAGAAAGACTACTTCTGTATGCCTTTTTTCCAGTCAAAAGTTACATTTCAACAAGACAAGAAGACTCGTCAAACCTCAGTAGCAGATCGGGGCTGACTCTGCGCTGACCACTACTACTTATCGTCTCCGCGCACTGAGCAAGGCCGCAGCAACACAGTGAGACGCCTGGCTGCCTGACTGTACCGTAGCGGGCTTGCTCAGTGAGCTGAGTCCCTCAGTGGTAGTGGTCAGCGCAGAGTCAGCTCAGCTCTGCTACTGAGGTTTGACGAGGCTTGTTGTCTCGTTGAAATAAGTAAGGCCACTGCGGCAGAGTCAGACGCCTGGCTGTCTGACTGTAACACAGAGGCCTTACTCCCTACTCCACGCTGTTACTGCTCTCAGAAGCACAAAATTCTGTGTAAATCAGTTTTTCGGATTTTTCCTCAGGCCAGGGACGAGGGGTCCATACGGCGTCGAGATTTCTCTCAACACTGTGCAGACCTGTCTCGACTGACCTACCAGCAACTTTTTTCTTTTTTACCCCACTTACTCCTTTCCTCTCTTTTTCTTTACTTTCCTCACATTAAATTATTTTTAAATGTTTTAGGGCTTATCCCGTTTAGGGGCTTTTCTCTCTACATACATAAACGTCACTTAAACTTCTTGCAACAAACAGCGTTGCAAACATTATATTCCAATTAGTGGATTCTCCATTACTTTGAATTCAAAACCGTTTTCTAGACAATGTCTTGTTTGCAACTTCTATTGTTGGGATTTCTATTCCTAGTACTATTTTTATAATAAAATATATTTATTGAATTCATAGAAGAATAAAAATTGTTAAGGGATAATTATGTTAATTTCAAAATCGCCTTTATCGCCATGGTTGTTGCTGCTTGAGGCTACCTTATCCTGAAAGAGATGGACAAATTTGTAAAAGAATTGAAAAAGGTTGAGAAAAACTTAGACGATGCATTGCAAGACCATTCGAAAGTTATATTAACTAGCAGCCGCATATATTACAATTTATGTTATTTTTTATTTATTTTATTTATTTTATCAAAAAAATATATATGGATGGAAAAGGATTCAAACAGAGGATAACCAGAGAGGCCGCCTAGGACTGCTTCTTTATTTTTCCGATTCTTTTGTCGTGGAGTATGCAACATGCTATAATTTCTAAAAATTTCAGTTCTTTCTTCTACGCTTCATTTGTCTCAGGAGCATTGTGCCAGGTCTGGGTGTATCAACCATATTCTCATTAAGTCTATATTCAACCGCTCGTCTTGGGGGTTCAAAATCATTCACGGGATGCACAGCCGTTCCTGCAGGGGAACTATGTATATTTTCTCCATGAAAAGAAATCGCTCGTCTCGGAGGGTCAATTAAGACCCCGCCCTCCTGAGCGGCCTTTATAACGGAACTCAATCTCTGTACCTCGCGTGCGGCAGTTGCTAAAAGCTGTTGAGGATACCGCATTTCATCAATCCAATTAGATATGTACACTAGCCATTCTATGCTACCAATTCGCTCAGGATGGTTAGAGGGTTGGCGTAGCATGGTAAAGAAGCGTCCATCTTGAATTAATGGCAACACGACACCGAAATGTAGTTTTCCAATCATTTTATTTTGCCAAATAATAGGCTGGCCCTCAGGAACATGAAGTCCTGGTATATTGTTTATAGCAATAATTCGCTCCTTTGCCTGGGAGCTTGTACCTGAAAAATAACAACAAATCAGAACCTTTGATTTTATTGCTATAAATATTGACTGAAATCTCAGCCGGTTAGGGTTTCTTAATTTTATTCATAATTCCATTAGTGATTCCGCAGCCAATAAAGTTGTATAATATAAAATACTAATTGAATTCGTGGAATTTATGAAATTCATGAATTTACGGAATTTATGGAATCCAAAGAATGCACGAAATTCACAGAATGTGCAGAATTCACAGAATTCTTGAAATTCTTGAAATTCACTGAATTTGTGGACTTCACGGAATGCATGGAATTGATAAAATTTGTATAATTCACGGAATTCATGGTATTCACGGAAGTAATGAAATTCACGGAATTTATGGAATTCAAGGAGTTCAAGAAATGCATGAAATTCCAGGAATTCACAGGATTCAAAGACTGAATGAATTTTATGAAATTAAAGGAATTCAAAGAATTTATGGAATGCACAGAACTCACGCAACTGAACAAATTCATGCAATTCTCGGAATTCTGGGATTTCATGCAATTCACGCAAATCATTGAATACTCACGCAATTCATTAAATCCGTAGAATTCAGAGAATGGATGGATATAAGGTATTTATGGAATCCAAAGAATTAACGAAACACATATAATCCAATGAATTCATGAATTTAAAGTAATTGGCGGAATTCATGGAATTTCGGAAATCACGAAGGAATTCACGAGTTTCATTGAATTCACGATTTTAATTAAATTCACGAAATTCACAGAATTAATGGAATTCAGGAAATTCGCGTGTTTTATAGAATTCACAGAATTGCCGGTATTTATTAATTCATGGAATTCACAGAATTAATAGAATTCAAGGAATTTATAGAATTCTAACAATTGGTGGAATTCAAGGAACTCATATCATTTTATGAATTGATGGAATTCTAGGAAATCATTCCTAAAAAATGTAATTCGTATGAATTCTGTTAATTCCATGAATTCCTTCAATTCCGAGATTACAGTGAATTCCGTGATTGAAATAAATTCCGTGAATTTTTTAAATTACATAAATTCAGTGAATTCCGTGAACACAATGAATTCCATTATTTCCGTGAATTCCGCGAATTCCATGAATTCAATAAATTCCGTGAATTTTGTAAATTATATCAATACCGGAAATCCCGTGAATGTAGTAATTTTAGTGCTTTTTTAAAATGCCATCAATTCCTAGAAATATATGACTGTCTTGAATTCCATCAATTGATAGAATTCTATTAATTCCTTGAATTCGATCAATTCCGTGAATTCCATCAACGCATAAATGCATAAATGCTGATAATCCCTTTAATTTCACAAATTCCATGAATTCCGTGAATTTCGAAATTCCTTGAATTCCATTATTTCTGTGAATTTCATAAATTCCATCAATCTCGTGAATTCCTTCAAAAAACATGAATTTCGTGATTTCCGTGATTTTAATAAATTCCTTGAATTGCATAAATTCCAAGAATTTCGAGAATTTCGTAAATTCTTTCAATTATATAAATACCGAAAATCCAGTGAATTTCTTTATTTTAGTGATTTCCTAGAATTTCATCAATTTCTAGAATTATATGAATTCCTTGAATTCTACCAATTGTTAGAATTCTATTAATTCCTTGAATTCTGTCAATTCCGTGAATTCCGTGAAATTCATAATTTAATAAATACCGTTAATTCCGTGAATTCCATGAATCATGCGAATTGCGTGAGTTCACTGAATTCCATTAATTTCATGAATTTTATAAATTTCGTGAATTCCTTTAATTTCATGAATTTCGCAAATTCTCTCAATTTTGAGAATTTAATGAATTCCGTAAATTTGTTAAATTCCGCGAATCCCATGAATTCTACCAATTTCATACATATCGTGAATTCTCTAATTTTTAAGAATTCCACAGATGACGCGCAATCCGCGAATGTCATGAATTCTCAGAATTTCGTGAATTCTGTAAAGTCTTTACATTTCTCTTTATTTTAGTGATTTTCTAGAATTCCATCAATTCCTAGAATTATATGAATTCCATGAATTCCATGAATTGCTAGAATTCTATTAGTTACTTGAATTCCATCAATTTCGTGAATTCCATGAACTCATAAATATGGCTAATCCCTTTAATTCCGCGAATCTCACGAATTCCATGAATTTCGAAAATATCATGAATTCTGTGAATTATTTAAATAC
Source organism: Druon quercuslanigerum (assembly GCA_010014905.2). NCBI lineage: Eukaryota > Metazoa > Arthropoda > Insecta > Hymenoptera > Cynipidae > Druon > Druon quercuslanigerum. The sequence continues at coordinate 32,402 of JAAAKG020124844.1, forward strand.
AAAAATCCAGTGAATTCCTTTATTGTAGTGATTTCCTAAAATCACATCAATTCCTAAAATGATATGAATCTCTTGAATTCCATCAATTGTTAGAATTCTATCAATTTCGTGAATTCCATAACCGTGATTTTAATAAATTCATTGAATTGCATGAATTCCACGAATTCCGAAATTTTCGAAAATTCTGTCAATTCTATAAATACCGAAAATCCAGTGAATTCCTGAATTTTAGTGATTTCCTAGAATTCCATCAATTCCTAGAATTATATGAATTCCTTGAATTCCACCAATTGTTCAATTCTCTTAATTCCTTGAATTCTATTAATTCCGTGAATTCCATGAATTAATAAATACCGCTAATTTCGTGAATTCCATGAATTTCATGGAGCACGCTAATTTCGTGAATTCCCTAAATTCCATTAATTCTGTAAATTTTTTGAATTCAATGACTCTCGTGAATTCCTTCAAATCCATTAATTTCGTGATTATAATTCATTCCATGAAGTCCGTGATTTTCTGGAATTCCATAAATTTCATGAATTCCATAAATTTCATGAATTCTATAAATTCCAGGAATTCCATAGACGTCGTGAATTCCATCAATTCCACGAATTTCGCAAATTCTGTGACTTTCGTAAATTTAGTGAATTCCGTAAATTTTTTAAATTCCGTAAATTTGGTAAATTCCGTGAATTCTATGAATTCCACGAATTTTAAACATATCGTGAATTCTTTCATTTCCAAGAATTCCACAGATGCCGCGCAACACGCGAATGTCATAAATTCTCAGAATTTCTTGACTTCTGTATATTCTATCAATACCGAAAATCCAGTGAATCCCTTTATTTTATTGATTTCCTAGAATTCCATCAATTCCTAGAATAATATAAATTCCTTGTATTCCACCAATTGTTAGAATTCTATCAATTTCTTGAATTCTATCAATTCCGTGAATTCCATAACCTCATAAATACCGTTAATCCATTTAATTCCACGAATCCCATGAATTCCATGAAACACTTGAATTTCGTGAATTCCCTGACTTCCAATATTTCTGTGAATTCTGTGAATTTCGTGATTTCAATTAATTCCATGAAGTGTGTGAATTCCTTGAATTCCGTAAATTTCATGAATTCCATAAATGGCGTGAATTCTGTCAATTCCATGAATTCGAAAATTCTGTAACTTCCGCGAATTTAATGAATTCCGTAATGAAATGACAGTAGGAGGAGCATTTAATGTTATTAGTGTTTGGGATACTAAATAACACTGTGAAACTCGAAAACTGTGCCAGTTTTAGGGCTGGAAGTGGTGGGGATCAAACCCAAAAGAGTTCCAGTTCGCATAAAAACGCTTTCGTTTGTTCAGGCTTGAGTGAAAACCGCATACTCCCTGCAGCTTCTTTTACTCCTACCTACGTCACGACGTCAATTCTCTGAAGGGCTATATCCGGGAGCGCTATATCCGGGAGCGCTATATCCGGGTTGAGTGTATTTGGTTTAAAATGAGGCTACACAATTTTTTGTGCGAGTAATATTGTCTTATTCTACAATAAAATTAATAATTTTATTGAGATCTCCTCCCGTTTTTATAGTATTTATTTTTATGATGGGAAGAATGGTTATAAAATAGTTAGCATTATTATTTCAGTCGTTTTTTAAGATGAGGCAATCTCTGGTTAAATAGAAATTATCTTGGCTAGGAGACTGAAAATTAATGTGATGGCATAAATATGCATCATTAGTTTGACTTAACAGATTATGAAACGTAATAGATTTTCAATAATATTTACTCAGTAAATTAAAAAATACAAATTGATTTAATATAATTTAATTTTACGAGAAAAAACTTCTCAATGAGAAGCGTTGATTGTTATATTTAAATAACACCTGCTTTATCATTAACTCAGTCAAACATTTTAATAAAAAAAATTCAAGAATTTTTCAACAAAAATAGTTAAGTAACTTTTATCTAATGTTTCAACCAAGTATTTTTTATCTAATTTGCCACATGATGATAATAATAAAAAAAATTTATTTCCTAAATTCTAAAGAAATTAACGAAAAAATTTTTTTATTGAATTGTTCCTATTTAGCTTATGGAAATCCAAACTTTTGGTACAAAATCTGAGAAAAATGAATGTTTCATTAGAACTAACCATTTTTTAAACAATTTTTATAAACAAATTCAGATTTTGGGTATTTTTCATTAAATAGAATAATTCTTCACGAAATCAACAAACAATATGTTTATTATGACTTTTTCTCTGTGCATTCTTGATAAATTTATTATTTATTAACAAAAATTTTTTGAAGCAAAACTTTTTAAATGATTTTCTTCGCGTAATTTAAAATAAGATTTCTAAGAGATTTATTAAACACTAATTTTTATATTAGGCTTTTAAACTTTTTAAAAATAAACAAATACGACTAAAAATATTGTCATTTTATATAATACAAAAATGTGTTAACAAATTATTTGTTGAAAGAATGTTTAGTACGATTTTCCACAATTGTACGTTTTTTAGACTTATTTTACAAGAAATTTAAATAGAAACAATACAATTATGAAAAAATTTCTTCTTGAGATTTTCATTGTTAATATTATAAACAAATGCAAATATCAGGCAATTTTCCGGAGAAAAATTGTGCTTTTTCGATGCCAATTTCTTTATTTAGAAACTTTATGATAATTTGAGAAAAATTTATAATTTGGTTAATTTTATAATTTTTTAAAACAAATTTAATAAATAAATGCATTATTCTAGTATTTTTGGAAGAAAAATTTTCTTTTTGAAATTCCAGTCCTTTCAGTTCGAAACTTCATGATAATATCAGGAAAATTTATAATTCAATAATTAGGAATTTGTCAACACAGAAATTCTTTCTTTTGAACTCCAATACTCTCAGTTTAGAACTTCGTTTGAATTTCAGAAAATTAATGATTATTTGATAATTTTTTTTTTTAACTAATTCAATAAAAATATGCATCATTCAGGTATTTGTCAACAGAAAAATTAATTTTTTTAATGAAAATTTTTTTAATTAGAAAGTTCATGATCAGCTTTATTAAAAAAATAAAAGTACATAGAAACTTAAAGTTAAAAGCTTGAGAACCCAAATAATGCAATTCAAGAATTCTGAACCAGCAAGAATTATTAAACAAAAAATATAATTTTTTAACAAAATACATGAATTGACAACCACAAAGTTGAATTTTTAACTTAACCAGGTGAATTTGTATGCGAAAAAATTAATTTACTACCAAGGAAGACAAATTTTGGATAAAATTCAAAACTTCTCGAATAAAAAGTTTAATATTTAGGAAAAATGAAAACAAAAATTAGAGAAGGAGTTCTACAACGAATTCGCTACAAAATTCAAGAATTCTGAACAAAAAAGTTAAGTTTTTAACTAAAAAAGATAAATTTTTTAATAAAAAGATGAATGTACTTTAAAAAAGACGAGTTTTTACCAAATTCAAAAATTCTTAACTAAAAAGTTGAACTTTTAACTAAAAAACAAGAACTTTTAAACAAAAAGATTAATTTGCTACCAAAAAAGACAAAATTTTAATAAAATTAATTAATTCCTAACCAAAAAGTTGAATTAATTAGAAGAGATGAAATTTTAAAGAAAGAGACGAATTTGCTTCAAAAAAGGCGAGTGATCACAAAATTTAAGAATTTTAAACTATAAAGTTGAATTTTCAACTAAAAAAGATGAGTCTTTTAACAAAAAGATTAATTTTGTACCAAACACGACGAAATTTTAATAAAATTCAAGAATTCTTAATCAAAAACTTGAATTTTCCACCAAAAAATATGAATTTTTTTAACGAAAAGATTAGATTAGTAAAAAAATTCTTTTTTTTTAACAAGAGGCATCAAAATCCCAAACAACAGGTTAAACTTTTAACTAAAAAATATGAATTTTGAAAGAATAAGATATATAATATAATATATATAATAAAAAATAAATATAATAAAAAAGGCGAGTTTTTACAAAATTCAAGAATTCTAAACTAAAAAGTTGAACTTTCGAGTAAAAAAGAATTTTTGAACAAAGAAATTAATTTGCTACCAAAAAAGACGAAATTTTAATAAAATTCATGAATTCTTAACCAAAAAGATGAATTTCTAAACAAAAAGAATAATTTACTACCAAAAAAGAAGAAT
>JAAAKG020124845.1:0-14922 GCA_010014905.2 Druon quercuslanigerum
TAATCAGCGCATCAAAATACATAGGTATACGCAGTGTGAATGATTTTGGAGGTAAACCTTAATCGGAAGTTCACCCTAAATAAAAAGCAAGACACAGTAGACTTGAGAGGGAGTGCTTTCTCACAAAATCAACCACTTTTATCAAATTCTTAGGAAGAGATAGTAAGACGCAATTCAATAATTAAGGCACCGGATCGTATAATGGGCCATACAATTTTTTCGTGCGAAATCGTGGCCCCCTGGAGGCTTTTGAAAACATTTCGATGTTTTAATCTTTGAATGCCATATCTCGATGTGAAATTTGATTCCGCATCTTTTTTCTTGTAGAAAAAAAGTGGTAGCTTTTTTACTTTTCAAGTTAACTAACAAAAACGGTCTTTTTTGGAAAAGTCAATTTTCATTCATTTTTCACTTCAACTCATGCTCACTTTGTCAATTCTTGGATTTTTTCAGTGAAATCTTCAGGTTTAGTTTAATATAGCGCCCGAGTTTTTGAGCGTATCAAAGGCTCCGTGGCGTACAGCCGCATGGCACAAAGTGTCTTGCAAACTAAAAAAAACTACAACTTTTACATAGAGGGAAAAATATGCGGAATCAAATTTCGCATCCAGGTATAGCATTCAAAAATTAAAATTTCGAAATGCTTTCGAAAGCCTCCAGAGGACTACGATTTCGCACGAGAACATTTTTTTGGCCCTTATACGATCCGGCGCCTCAATTGTAAAAAACATTGTTGCAATAAATGTTTTTTGTCAGTTAAATTTTTAAAAAATAAAAATAATATTTTTCATTTGAAATATCATCATCGGTAATACTATTTTAATTCTTAAAATCATAGAAAAATTATTATTTTCTTCAGATATATGATTTTTTTACAGAAGTACCTTAATAGCGTTTGAAATTGAACAATATTGAATTAAACTACCAAATTCTTGAAAATTAAAAAAACCAAGAATGTAATAATCAAATTGGAACAAAATAATCTTAAATGTCTCCATTTAAATAATAAAATAAATCAAAAAAGATGGTCTTCTTTGTCAGTCCTCTTGTTCCATTTTGCTTTTAAGATTTCGTTATAGGAAAACTTTATAATTCCATGTCAGCGTGTTTCCGTCTCTTATAGGGCCTAAAAAAGCTATTTAAGCTACAATTTTTAGGGTTTGTATTCGCCCCCACATCGAAAAATACTAAGAACCTTGAAAAAATCAGTTTTATCTTTAATTTATAAAATTTAATCGAACATGAAATAATTTAATTTAATTTAATTCAACATGAATTGAGATAAAAACTTAAAGTTTCTATATCATAGTTTTCTTTTTTTATATCAGCGGTTGCCAAATATGGAAATTAAGAGAAATGAGATAACATTGGTCAGTTATCTTGGATAAAAAAAAAATATATATATATATGCAAGCTACTATACTGACGTTTTTTATTCGCCGCATAAAGTGGCGATCGTGGAGCGTAGAAAAATACTAGGAACCAATGGGAAAATCGGATTCCTATTTGAATTCAAAATAAGAATAATGATCAAAATGAGGAAAATTTGGTTAAACCCTTATTCTGGAAGCTTTTCTGGTTATTCGATTTTATTGTATGATGGCTCAAATTAAAGCTCTTGGCATATAGAATTAAGATAAAAGACACCATTTGCTGTGTTGCAGTTTCATTTTTTTATATCAGTGGTTAAAAATAGGGAAATCAGACATTTGCTTATTTTGCAGGCCCCTATGCTGGAAGCTTTTCTATTAATTTTATTTTGCTCTGGGACGTCAGATTCTTGTGTTTTATTTTAATTTGGGAGTTTAAAGAGAAATGTTTAATATTCTGAATTTAAATTCTTAAATTTTTGTATTTACTTTGATCTTGTAATTCAATAATGTGTAATTCAAACGTTCAATATTGCAAAGTTCGTCAATATTACGAATTTTCTGTTTCAAGAATTTATAACGGTACAATTTTAGTTTTTTGATTTTCCAAGTAAAAGACCTCAAATTTGACCATTTAAAATTTAAGCTTTAAAAGATAAAATGTATGACTGAAAATTCCCGCAAAATAAAATTCTCGAACAATCTATAATATTATCGAATTAAATAATTCCTGACCAGTTAATAATATTATCGAATTTGAAAATTTCAGAACAAAAAAATTCCTGAACAGTTTAAATATTATCGAATTAAAAAATTTCCGAATTATAAAATCCCCGAATGGTAAAATATCCAAATTAGAGAATGCCTAAATTTCAACAATTAGTTTGTTTAAAATAAATATTATTTATTCATGAAAAATCCAATAATTTTAGAAACTTCGAAAATTTTAAATAATTTTTTTATATAAATATTTGATCGAAAAAATTATTCTTTAAATTTGGGAATTTTCTAGTTTGGATATTTTATAAATCGGCAGTTTTCAGTCAGGAATTTTCCAATTCGGTAATATCATAAGCTGTTCGGGAATTTTCTAATTCAGGAGTTTGATTATGCGTAAATTTTATTATTAAGGAATTTTTCCGTCGTGCCTAATAATTGAATATTGAATTGATATTGATATTGAATATTTAAGATACTGAAAGCCTAAATATAGTTGAGTTTGCACATTTACATTTGCAATATGTCGAATTTTGTTTCACTAAACTAAAGAATCGAATAACAAATGTTCAACTTTTACGAATTAATGAATGAATTATTACAATAAATACTATTTTTAGAGTTAAAACATTTATTGGAACTAGTAAGATATACGGTATTCAATTATATAATTCGCTTTTCTTTTTATAGAACTTTTCAAAGCACGAAAAACGGGTTCAAAAACTGTATTACAGAAGTTTATAGCAAGAAACTCTGAAACATCAAATTCACAAAAAAAAGCTTTTGAATAATTAGCATTTATAAAGTTATTTTAGATAGAAAAATCTTTCTCTGTCTTTCAAAATGAAAACCGCTCAAATTGCAATTTTTTCATTTCTTTTTCGCATATAAATGAGCAACCCCAGTTAAATTTTCATTGCATTTGGGGCAATAATGTAGAAATAACTGAGACTGAACACATTTTTCGTACAACTTCTTAGCCAAATGTTCACATATATCGTGAAAAACGCAAGAGAAAAAATCACCCAAAACTTTATTTAAAAAATGTAATTTATAGTTGTATGAATTATCAAGTAAAATTGAAATAGTTTATAAACAAACCTGCGAGATATTGCCAAAAGTAACCTTAACATTGGAAATAGTTTTCGAAATCCTTTCTGCTCCGTTCTGCAAAGCTTTCCTGGAATCAGTTGTGACGTTTCCAAAACTCAAGTTGTGCCAGCTTCTTCCCGATCCAGAATTACCAGAACAATCTTTTTTTTCAGTTCCCTTAGTTTCCTTTCCAAACGAACTATTCCCAGTTGAATCGTCATCATCAAAACGATCCTGCAGTCTTCTTCTTAAGCTCTTTCGTGCCTTCGGCAGATCTACAGAACTCCCGACATTTAAAATATCGCGATGAAATATGAACGAGACGCTTCGCGAGTCAGGTGGCATTTTTTTAACGGTTCACTGGTATAATCACTGAAAAAATCAACTAATCCCCTTCCCGATGGGATTTCTTGGTTTAGTACGACAAATCGATCCTTGGAGTCATCCAGATTGTTACAAAATTTATTGTTTTTTGATGGAAAACCGGATTTAATGAAGCCAGAAGGAGGAAAACCAAGCAAATTAATAACGTTTGACGAATATGCGGATGCAAACGATGGTCAGTGGCAGCGAGAGGCAAACAACGGTTTTCTTGAATTTCAACTCGGATAAGTTCGGTTCTTTTCGGCAATGCCCGGTGGAACACAAAATAGGACGTAGGACGTAATTTTTCTTCACTGAATGTTATCCTGAAAAAGTTATGTGGCGTACGCTTGACTCTTGACGCTTGACTCTGCAAGGAAGATTTTCTAGTTTTCAGTTGTTTCACATGAAAATAAAGCTATCTTATATATGTTTTGAAGGAAAGGCATGAGCATTAAAAAAATTGGTTTAATTGATACATCCCTGGGCTATGTAAAACAAAAAGGAGCAAAACATTAGTGCACAAGTCCGGATTTATACTTTTAGTTGTAAGTGCAACATAACCTAAAATCTCGTTGAGATTGTAATTTGCAGTTACATGGCAAGCATTACTTTACAAGACTAAAGTTACAACTTAATAGTTTCTGTGTAAATCGTCTAGGTGTTGTTAATTTGGAATGATTCAAAGGGATATTCCCTGGGTGTGGAAAGAGGACGCACGCTCGTAGAGAGATAATGAAAAATCCCTGAATTTGGTAATTTGGTTTGAGATGCAGGACTCTATTGAATGCAAAACATTTATACCCTGCTCTGAATGAGATTTATGAGATCTCAAATTCTAGGCCGAAAGGAAACCAAGTGCGGAATGTTCGTGTGCGTCACGTCGGTAATGTCGAGTGCACGATTTAGCCTAACTTTCCGGTGTGACACTTGAAGTCGTGTTGCGTTTGATTTATCAATAGTTTGAGCCTTTCTAGTGCTTCCATGGAGAGAATGACTTACGCCGCGCGAAAAACGCGAGACAAACGAACTAAAAGTGCCAAGTGTGATCGGGGGTAGTGATCGGCGTTGAAATGGCAATATCTAGTTGGATGATCTGGGGTAGGAGTCTTCGGAGTAGCAGGCCTCATCGGAGTACGTAAAAAGCTTGAGAAACGTGTTGATTCGATATTCGGTGGTCTTGTAATGAGCCCTTTGCTTTTCCAGGTCGGCAGGATAACGAAGACAACTGCGTAAAACTCGATCTGTCAAAAGGTTAGTGACCTAACCTCTTCTGTGGAGGCAGTCATATGCCTGTATTCTTTTGAAGCTTTTAAGATACATGCTTAATTTGCTTTACATTTTGTAAGAGCAGTTTTTTTTGGCAACAGTTCAGCAGTTCAAGCATGCTAGCTATTCACTTTTTTACTTTTGGTCTCTTTGAAAATATTGATTTTTTAAAGTATTTTCTTTCTCTCTGATTGTCACTTTTTTGTTTTTACTTTTTTAAAAAACGCGGATATGCATGCAACTAAAAATGTGGCTATTTTTACCACTATTGAAGGATTGCCAAGCTGGATATAATGTACCAATTCTTGTCAGTAAAGGTACGAATAGCCACATTTTCCCCATACCATTAAACATTTTTGACAAAAGTGCAAATAGTTTTATATTTGAAACTCTGTAACTCATAATTTGTTTGAAACTAATGTAAATTATAAGTTTTACCTAATTGTTTAAAATAAATAAATATATAAATTTATGTACGTGTATTTATGGAAAAAGCAGTAAATAACTTGTTGTCATTTACTGAGATAAATCATTTATCTTTTAGGTCTGAAGGAGAACATTAAAGAGGCTTTAACAAATATCTGCCAGCGTCAAGGTGTTTCCAGCAATAAAAAGCTTGCTTACCTTAATGCTATAGTGAAACACGTAAGTGAAAATGACGCTAACGACTTTGGCTACAATGCTGAACAACTCTTCTGTTGGTAAGTTTTCACTTTTTACACTTAGCAGCCTTCTATAAAAATTCATTAGCACAGTTTAACAATATTTATCACAAAGTATAAAAATATCCTTTTTAAGCTCAACCCTTTTAAAGTTGAAATATTAAAACTGCTTCTAAATTAAAAATTGTCGAATTAAAGCGTTTCAAATATATCTGTCACAACTCTAACTCCTTTTCCAAGCCTCCCTTTAAAAAATACGCAACATATTGTACTATTTTTCCAAAGTAGTCAAAAATATTGGAACAGAAAGTTCCGTATTAACAATAAAATTTGCCGCACTACAAACTTTAAATACGGCAAAATTTGCCGGAGCTAAATACTCGACGTAAAAATTAAAGTAATTGCAACTAGTCTTAAATTAAAATTCTGTGAGAATTAAAAAATTAACATTAGAACTTTCTCACATTTGGAACAAGTGAGACATTAGAGATTGTTCACATATTACGTAAGGCTGTTTTCTGTTGTTTTAATAAAGATGAGAATAAAGTTGCCGTTAAATAGAAAATGACACAACGATATAAACAAAAGGAAACATCCTCATGTAATATGTGAACGATTTCTTAGAAGTAAACAGGTTCAAAATTATATGTCACAGATCATCACAAAATGTGGAAAATTGTGATTTTAGTATGTATCTTGCAGAGTATGATTTCCGCAATCTTGTATTTCGATTTTTTATTATGTTAAAATCAAACTTTAGGGATTAAAAAACTAAGGTACTCATACATTTAAACTTTATCTTTAATTGGGAAGGTTTAATCTGTAATCAATAGCTACCCACGCAATTAAGGAAGATATCCTAATGAAAAGGCGTTAAAAATAACTCGAAAATAACCCTAGCGGAAACCGTATAATGTCTACATGACAACCCCCTTCGAAAGAACTTTGATTATGAAACTTTTAAAAACTTAGAAAAAAATCAGGTTTATTTTGGAGCATAGGTGCCACGCGTGACTCGTTGAGTCAAAATTTGGTCTTCGATTTAATTTCATAATCACCTAAAATAAAACACAAAACTTACTTTACTTGTAAAAAAAAAGCACTCATTACTTTTTCAAAGGTTTCAGAAAATTATTATGCCCCTAGTAAGATTTAAAATTAAAATAGGTTTCATTTGAAATTCACCAAAACAAATTTTGAAATGTATAGAGCCTACAAATTTAAATTAATAATCCAAAGTTAAAAAGTTTTGGCTTCAGAGCGTTTGAAATTTATCGAGTGTAAAAAGTATATGATATTAAATAGGCGTCATAATTAATGGCTCTTGTGCAGTTTTGTACAATTTTAACATTGACTAGAAAATATTTAACCTTATAAATTAACAAAATTTGTAAGGAAAAAATCTATGATTAGAACCATAAAAGTAGTAGAATTTTAAACTAAGAATGAAAAGTTAAACTATTTCAATTTGAAAGCTATTAAAAGTTATTTAGATCGCATTTTTAAGTTTTCGTAGTAATTGTATACATTTTAACTAAATTGTAAGTTCTATGTTAAATACGAAAAAGTAGGAATATTCCAAATTGAAAATGCCTAATTTCTAATTGGCTGTATTTGTTGTCGTTAGTATTTGAAAATGTTAGATAATAAATGTGTACGTCCAAGTGAAAAGGGAGCAGCTTATGGGTGTGGAGTTACGCGCAGAGGAATTTTGCCGGGTAAATTTCCGTAATTTTAGTCCCAAAATGAACCCTTAAGGCAGAACAATCAAAAATTGAATAAAAAAACTATTAACTTCTGAAATAAATGTGCCAATCTGGTCCCGTTTGATTTGGACGTACACAAATGTTAAAATTGTTAAAAATTCGTAATTTTCTAATTGAAACGTTTCTAATCTAAAATTCTAAGCTTTTCAGGATAAAAATGTTTAATTCTGAACCATTCAGGAATGAACAGTTTCATATTGTATGGGTTCAAGCTTGAAAAATATTCAATTTTAAGCATGATAAAATAAAAAATCTTAACCATTTAAATTATTTATCAAAAGAAATTATTATATATTTTAAATTAATAATTATTATATTAAAATAAAATATTTCAAGTTAAAACATTAAAAATTGGATACTTTGAAATTGAAAGCGTTCAAAGTTGAATAATTTTGTGTTCACCGCTCGGAGAAATAAAAATAGCAACGGGATAATTTGAAGAAATGTAATTCTCTCGAACTTAGAAACAGCAAAAAACTAATAAATATAAAATATAAAGACTTTAAAATGGAAGAATTGAAAATATGTTAAAGTTCTCATTCTTTATTTACATTTTTAGATTCATTTATATTAATGAAGATCTATGCCTGTACACAATAAATATATATTTCAGTTTGCGAGTGGGCCTTATCCACGAAGCCACTCAAGTTCGTGCAGCAGCCTTGCGAGCTGTGCGCTACATGCTCAAAAAAGAGCAAGACGTTGTGGCGATCAACAAACTACAATACCCATACTTCGTGGCTCGCAGCATGGACGTTAATCTCCGGAACGAAATGGAAAGAATGCAAGCCCTACGCTTAGTCAGAAGAATCCTGGTACTAGCTCCTAAACACTTTAGTCCCGCCTTGGCAAGATCGCTCGTAAGTCTCACAAATGGCGGTATCGACGAGAAAGATCGAGCTTTTCGAGCCTTCCTTGCAACCCTCTGTGAACTAGGAGTCCTCAATGCCAACCTATTGATAAATTGTGGAGGAGTTGCTACCTTAGCGCGGGCCGCTATGACGGGCCAAAGTTCTACGATAATCGAATCGGTAGTTGGCGTTCTTTTAAAATTACTAACCTCTCCGGAAACGAGGAGCCATGTCTCTCTGCTTTCCTTAGCGACTCCCTATTGCGAACTTCATTCTCCAAGCTCAGAGAAAACAAAAGACGACGGAGAGCAGAAATTCACAGCTAGCAAACATGCACTTTTGAGTGTCTTAAGATCTTACCCTGGTGTCTTACACTTCTGTCATCCGAATGACACTTCCGGATTGAGAGCAATCGTCGACATTCTCTACGTGGAACAACTGGAAGTCAGAGGAGCGGTTTTGGAACTTTTTTATGAATTATTAGGATTGCCTCTGCCAATGTGGACCGACGAACCAGATGTTGCTCTCGCAGCTGTTGATCCTAATCGAGCTCGCGAGAATTGGAAGCTGTCTGAAGGTTTCGTCGCTGCCGAAGGTAGGACGCTTTTACCCACTTTAATGTCCCACAGCCCTAACATCACAGAGCTTCACTTAGCTTTGCTGGTTTACGTTCTCCTAGAATGCGAATTACACAAAGCTCTTGCAGAAACTATCGTCTCATCTGACACTTTCATCTCAGTGCGAGCCGCAGTTCTTTTAGGAGGATTGTTGCATCTCGCGCATTCGCTTTTACCGCCCGAAGTTTGCGATCTCACCCCACCTTTGCCTAATTTATTAGAGCATGCGAGTGCCGGAAGACACCAAGCTTTAGCAGCTGTTGCAATTTTGGGTCGCATGCACGCGATGATGAGAAGAAAACCTACGCCTACGAGTCTTTTTTTAGACAGACTTCTGCAGGCTGGAACGTGGTTGAGACCAACAATACCGAGGCGACATCGGGCGTCGATTAAAAGCTGGCTCAAGAGAGAGTCGCCGATTAGTTTGCTTTTGAAAGACGCTCAGGTTCTCACGTCGAAAGATGCACTCGCTTGGAACTGGCCCGTTATTCGTTCGATTCTGCATTCTAGGGAGGAATCTTTAAGGATTCTTCATGACTCAGATCATAGGCTTGTTATCAAGAAACTAGTAAAATACTTCAAGCCCTCGTCAAATCAGTATAGCAGAGTGGAACTGGGAACAAATGCGATGCTAGCGCGCGAAGCGACTTTGGCCGGATGTGACTTGATAAACTGTTTACTTGAGTTCCACGAACCGGATGGTACTAGGTTATTGAATGAGTTGGTAGGAGACATAGCTGAGCAAATCGCGTCGATCCGAACATCACAGTCCGCTCATGATTGTCTCTTTTCTCCTAGACATATGTCGACCACTTGTTGTCAGAAGTATTTCCTCTTTCTGGGCCAGTTGAGTCATTCTGCAAAGGGCACGGTTATTTTGAAGGGGTTCAATTTATTGGAAAAGCTACAGGATCTTGCAATCGCGACAAATCATGATTGCTATGTAAAACTGATAACCTCGAGTTTGGATTACTCAAGGGAAGGACTTAACAGGAAGGTCATGAACAAGATTATATCCGAAGCTTCTCTGGAAAGCACTCGACTCTATGCGACACAGTTTTTAAGGTTGATACTAAGAGCTAAAATGGCCGATGCCTATCAGTGGGCGCTTAGTATTTTATTAGGAAGATTGGCCGATACGAGCAAGACAGTCTCTTTAGCAGCACTAGACGCTCTCCACGAAGCTTGCGAGGAGCCAGAATACCTCGAGGCTTTTTACGAACAGAAGAAGGATTGGGATGATAGATTGCAGCACTTGGGGGATCGGGGGTACTTACTGAAGGTCAGATTCTATTCTCTAAGATCTGGTTTCGCGAATCTTTCTTCTCCGGCAGAAGAGTTAGAAAAGTGGATAAAAGCCGGAGGATTCGCGGAACGATATGTCGGATTGATTGAAGGAGAGATCCATGACTGTTTGACTCGTAGGCAACGGGGTGAGAATGGGAGTTATTTGAGAAGAAGTACCAACACTCTCATTTTGCCTCGAGATGTTTTCATCCTTCCGCATTTAATCGGACAGATAGTGCAGCATGAGTTAGGTTTACAACTTCTGGTAAGGCGGAACGTTTTACAAAGATTTGCAAGGATTGTGCAAAGGTTTCGGCATGAATTTGGAACTGGTGAAGTGGAGCCGAGTCTCAAGAACATGAAGGGAAGTCGATCAATTCTAGAAGATTCGTATCTGGTGTCGGAGGAATCGGGAACTGACGAAACTGCTGAATCGAATAGATTGGAAACGATCATCGATTCAGAAGTGATGGAATTGTCAGACACTCATATTCCGCAGAAAGCGGATTCTCTGGTAGAGATTCGTAGAAAGCTGAGCTTGGATGAATCGAGGAGAACTACTCCGGAAAGGAGCTGGAAAGGTGAATCTGAAATTCGTGATGATAATTCGACTAGTTTCGAAGGAAGATTGTTGAAAGTAAAGGCTGCCTTGTGGGTTTTGGGCCATGCGGGAACTTCGACTGAAGGTGTAGAGCAACTAAAGCACTTGGGAATTATCGAAATGTTGACTGCGATGGCGGAAACGTGTTCTTATTATGCGGTACGTGCAACGGCTATGTACTCTTTAAGTCTGATTGCTACAACTCGCGCTGGCGCGGATGAACTCTTTACTTTAAATTGGCCCTGCGTTAGATACAGACGTGGAGAACATTGGCCTGTGGTTCCGCCGAGCAATCCTTATCCGCCTCCTAGTCCTCCTCCTGTCCAAAGGCATCACCGAAGTCTTAGCGATGGTAAGCCTGATTTTCCAGAACCTGTGATCCGAAGGACGAGGAATCGTTCGGAAAGCGCCGCTACGGAGTTGGAAACGAGGAGGTTTATCCTTCCGTGAGTATAGTTCAAAATTTCTTCTTCCCTCTGAATTAAATTCTGATAGGCTACTTACTAACTCAACTTTGAAATTCCTTAGGATTAAATAAAATACAAGAATCTAACGCTGAAATTTCAACGACACACAGAATGTCTAAATATCTCCACTCAAATTAGATAGAAGCAAATAGTAAAAGAGGCTAAAAAAAGAAAGCAGCCTCCAAATTTCCCCTTTCTTCTTTTCTCTCTTCTTATTTATTTTTTTTCTTATCACAATCAAACAAAATTTACCTAAAACCTATTAAATTTTAGGTATGTTACGAGTGTAGTGATCCTCAAATTCTTGGTTTTTGGTTTAATTTCCAAGAATTTCATAGTTAAATTTGAATGTTGTACATTACAGAGGAATTGAAATTTTTACTTATTCTGAATTTATTGTCTTAAATTTTACTTATTAACCGCCGTAAAATCTACTAGGTAGTTAAATTTATTGTGGTTCAATATGCCTGTATGACATTTTTCTGCATCTGCAATCTTTTTACAGAAATTTGTATGGTTTCAGAGAAAGAGGTGAAACGCCGAGTCCTGTATCCAGTGTTCAGAGGCTAAGTCAACAAGATGCAGAAGGCTATGCTAAACTTCGAAGCATTCAACGTGTTCGCAGGCCGAGTTTCTCTCAGAGTAGTTTAGAGGTATGTTACAAAATTGAAGGTAAATAATTAATACCTTTGTTATAGCAGATTTCTGAAGTTTTAGTTCGCTTATAAGAGGTAATTCACAAATTGGGCATTGAGAAGATATGAGAATATTGCCTTAAGTAAAAAAAAAACATATTTTTGATCTACACGAATATATATGGCTGAGTATGATTGCAGAGGTTAATCGAGAAGAAATATAACTTATCACTATATTATTTTTCACATGTAAAAAAGTCTTCTAAAATAAACTGTAAAAATAAAAATGAACGAAAAAGAACTGTAAAGATAGGCAGTTTATTTTTTTTAATGGGTCCTATGTTAATGTAATTCAAATTTAAACATAAATCTTTCACCTTAAAAAAGAAATCAAATTGGAATTTATTTTACACATAACTATAATTTCAACATTATTTTTAACTTGAAAGGCATAGCACAGAAATAATTCAAGATGAAAAGTTCGGAATCTAACAGTTAATTATTTCTAAGCTTAAGGGCATATGATAATGATACTTAGAAAATGGTGGATTTTACGAATTTTAGGTTCCCCCGGCTTTTTTCCTAGAATAATAATCATTTTGTCTTTAAAATCTGGGAAATTATAGCGAATATGCTAACGGACGTCCCTCCACACTTTTTTTGTGGGTTACTTAAAAAATTATCTTGCTGAATTTGATTAATTTGTGTGGCGCTTAGGAAATTGTATCGATTTTATCAGTGTTAGATTTCCCCGGCTTTTTTCCTAGAATAATAATTATTTTGTCTTCAAAATCTGGGAAATGATAGCGAATATGTTAACGGAGCCCCTCCACATTTTTTTTGGGTTAATTAAAAAAAAATTTAATTTTGCTAAATTTGATGTGCATGTGTGTGTGTATTTTGAGATCATGTGTGTTACAATTCTCTCTCATAATTATTCTAGAGTGCTTACCAGCCCTATGTGTCGCCCCCACTCTTTCTGTTCTCTTAGCATCCGGAGGGGCATCGTAGTTCAAATAAATCCAATAGATGGCGCTCCGATTAGGTAGGCCTGTTTCTGCATTTTTATGCATAGAAAAGATACTAAAATTCATAAAAAACTTGATACTTTTTATGCAAATAAAAAGAACAAAGTTTTTAGCAACAATAAGTGCAGCTATAATCAGTAATCCAACAAAAATAATGAAAACGTATAATTTAATATTAGGGAAATTGAATATAAAGATGAGTATTTGGAAAACAGTTTGAATTATATTCATATTTTTCTATTGCTTATTTTGCTAATGTAATTAATTAATTTTAAAAATAATTGTAATTGTTGCGAATTTTAAATATGGCTTGATAATATTTCTTAACTAACAATAATGACAATATTAAAATTTAAACATTAATAATTAGCCTTATAATATACTTTTTAAGTAATTCATCTACACATTTCCGCTATCGAAAAAACGTATATTTATACATAATTTATTTATAATCAGGGTGGAGAGTTGAGCGGAAAACCAGGAAAGACTGAGAAAAAACGGGAATTTAATTAATTTTTACTTTATCTACAGTTGCAGCGCATATGAGTTAGAATAATTATCGTTTTACCTTATGAAAAAGGGTGTTGGTAAAGAAATAAAATTTCTCTTAGGACAAGAATTTTTTCTCATGGAACAGGAAATTTTTTTAAAGAATTAAAATAAGGATTTAGAAGAAAAGAGTTTAAAGATCCTGTTCCAAGTAAAAATTCGTCATAATTTAAACGTTCCTTCTTTCGAAAATTAAAAAAATTAAGTGCAAAAACTGTCGATATCCCATTAAAAGTGATCTCTATGAGAAAAATATGTAAAAATGACAATTTAAATGATAAGAAGTTGTAGCCGACTAAATTATTTATGGTGCTTAAAATTTTTAAATTATTAGTGCGAAATAATGGGATTAAATGTGTAGCTCCGGCCTGTATGTCAGAGTATAACAGCAAATAACTATTTTTGAACCAAAGAACTGAATTTTTAATCAAAATGATGAATCTTCAATTGAAAAAAAAAATAATTTTGGACATACGAGTTTATTTTTCAACAAAGTCAATTTATTTCTAACTTAAAAGATTAATTTTAACGTTAAATTATGAATATTTAACTAGATTACTGGAATTTTGAACCAGAAAAAGAAATTTTGCTATAAGGAGGTTGACTATCAAAGAAAAAACTCATTTTCTAAAAAAAAATCAATTTTCTACCAAAAAAGTCGATTGTTTAACAACGGACGTACATTGTAAACGAAATTAATGAATTTTCATTTTAAAAAGACAAATTTACATCTAAATTCTTTAAATTTGGACTACAAAAGGTCAATTTTTCATCCGAAACAGTTGTATTTTCTACTAGAATAGTTAAATTTATAGTTAAAAACTTTATTTTAAACAAACTACCCACATTTTTGAAAAGATAAGAAGTTTCAATTAATATGATGAACCTTTCAACAATAAAATTAATTTTTAACAAGAGTTCAGCTTTTAAAAGCAAGTTGAATTTTCAAGGTAAAAAGGTAAATTCTAAACGAGAAATGTAAAAAAAATTATCTTACAATTTAGAAATATTCCTTTTTCGTAATACTACTTCTACTCTAAAAACAACTTAAAACACTCTTTTTAAATTTCGGAAGAAGGAACTTTTCAATTGTTTTTTAATTAATTTTAGTATTTTTGCTCTACATAGCAATGCAAAACCAGGCCTACTTGATTGGGGCGCCATCTATTAGATTTATTTGAACTACGACACCCGTGTAGATTCTAAATTAAGAAGTACTAAAGTAAGAAGTAGTTTGGTGCTTACTGACAGCATCGGTACGACAGATGCCTACATTATCGAAATGATAAAGAGCTGAAAAATGACCCTACCCTCAATAGAATTTTTTTTATTATTATTTTTTAAAAAAAGAGTCGAGGGATGTCCATTATGATATGTTATAACATCTCCGAGTTCAGTTTTTTAAATTTTTTATTTTTGTGGAAAAAAGCCGGGGGAACTCTACCCGATTGACCACATGACAAAGTATCACATTCCCTTAAGGTGAAACGGTAACTTCCTCCAAATAATTTCAACCAAACCACTCGCAAAATAATGAATAAATTCAAAATTTTTTTTTGCATTGTCAAAAAAAAACCTATATCTATGGCGGGCTTCTCTTAAAAATTAATTTTTAAAACATTTTTTTATTTTTATTAACAAAATCTTA
>JAAAKG020124856.1:0-14921 GCA_010014905.2 Druon quercuslanigerum
AGTTATTGTCCTTATTGTAGATGGTGCCACCGTCAATATAAGTGGTCATCGCCTTCCATGGGAGTCGACCCAGCCTGATCCTACGGAGCATAGGAGGATATTAAAACGTATCCTTAAACTAGAAAAGAGAGAGGGCCGTCATCGTAAGAAAAGGTCGAAGCATCGTAAACGCTACTATAGTCCAGAGTCAAAGTCATCTCTCCACAGATATCTTTAACCTATGGAAGATTAAAAAATTTGGATTAAGAGCGTCTGTATACCATTCGGGATGGCCGTCTCTTTCATCGAATGGCAATTAACCTTGCATTTTTTACATGCACACTAGATTTTTGTATAAAGGGCCTGCATGTTAGACAATTATGTCTAAAGGGAACATGTCCACCAAAAGTTATCAGGCTCATGCCTGCATATTAGACCCGTGTGTCTACGGGGCCCCTACCCACTTATAAAATCTGGCACCTACCTGCTTATCAGAGATTATGTCTAAGGGCTCATACCCATCACAATGTGTTCAGGCGCATACCTGTTTATTATATCAAGGTATAATAAGTTATAAATATCTAAACTGTAGATATATAAAGACCTCATCTCATATTCTATATTGATGTTTTCCATTGTTTCGAATTTGCCTTAGTTATGATTCGCAATCTTCAGTTGTGGAAGTGGAGACACAAAATTCGTCATCTCTTACCGACTCAAGAGGAGTAGATCCCATCCATACCGACAATTTTATTCTTCAGGACAAAAATGCTGCAGAAAACAAATCGGGAACGTCGCCAAAGAGTTTTAGCTACGCTTATGCACAAGGACTTTACAGTTTGTTTAAATGAAATTCTGAGGATTGGTTGACCGGCGGAAGAGCTATTGAAAAAATACGCTCCATGCTATTGAAAAAATATTGGCCCCCTAGTAACTGTATAAACATTGATCCTTTAAAACAAATACAGTTTTTAATTCGTGCAAGCTCCCAGAATCGACTTTTGAGAGATACAAGAAAATTGTTAAATACAAGAATAATTGACAGCTGCTATAGTCACATCTTGTAAGGCAATTTCTGGGATTTTTGGTCGTAATAATGCGAAGGATACAGCACTTCTAGAATTCCTTAAGCGATTGTTGTAGATTTCTTTATGAACTTCAACGCTAAAACACTAAAATTAGGAGAAGTCTAATTTTTGCAATCCACGAAACGCCTCTTAAAGATTCGTTAAATTCAACCAGTCTGGATGAATTGCTATTTGGAAATGATCTTGTTGACAAGGTTAAATTAGCTCAAGCCTTAGAACGAACGTCCACTACAATTAATCCTAAGACGGTACCACCTAAAAACAATTCAAAAAACTTGAGGAGCCTGCCTCATCAACAAGCGAGGAACTCAACGATGTTGGACGGGCAGAAGAAGCAATGGACTCCTCTCCAATCATACCAGAGGAACGAACGCTCTTACCTGAAACCATCTCAACCGATATTATCACGCAGGAAGGATTTTGGGAGTTCGTATTAGGCTTGGTAAGTAACGTCGCTGGTAGATTAAGGCATTTTTTTGAGAGTTGGAAGACTATAACGTCTGACCCAAAATTTTGTCTTGGGTCAGAGGTTACAAAATCCCTTTTCGGTTAACCCCTCATCAAACATTTGTTAAACGTTCTGTTTTTTCTGCTGCAGAAAAAAATGAAATGTCTTATTAAATTAGCAAACATATAAACAAGGCTGTCATACGCGAATGCCTATTTCTAGTTCCCAAACCAGATAACAGTAGAAGATTCATATTGAATCTTAAATAATTAAATAAATTTATTTACACGGAACATGTCACACTTAAGCACCATGAGGCAGCAATTAAATTAATAAGTAAGCACTGTTTTATGGTAATCTTAGACTTAAAGGATGCTTTTCATTCAATTTGACCTTCATTTTCCTAGATTTCTATCCTGCAGTTTTAATTTTCGCGCCAAATAAAGCTGACAGATTTTTAAGAGTAAACAATACGCCCTTACGGTTGTACTTATCGCCAATTCTTAGCATACTAACTTTTAGACGAAATAGGAAAGCAGGAAAAGTGTTAAATCATAATGGCGCCTGTTTATTTTCCTTCTTTTTAATGTTTCTGTTCTTCGGTCATTTGAACATTCTACGAAATTCGTTTAAGTAATAGGAATAAACTTTTAAACACCGTTTAAAACGTCTTAAAAACACAACAAGTCATTTAAAAGTTCATGAAAATCATGGATCTTGTAGTGATTTCAGCTACGGCTTACGTGCATGCATGGTACTGGCAGCTCAGAAGCCGGTTTTATTAAACATATGAAGCAGTTAAGAAACTTTCTCGACTATCAAAAAGCAATCGCCTAAAACCTGGTGTAGTGGCAGATGGAGCTCTAAGAAAGCATGCAGAGATGAATCAAAATATCCCTTTATTGCACGAGGTTTAATATTTTTCAGGGATATATAGATTTATAGAAACAACTAATAGCCCTTCCCCATAGGAACCACGGTAGAGTCAAGTTTATTATTATTGGTTTTGTAGCCTCGTGTCTTCGTTATGCACGTTATTGATGAATATGTAATAACCCTTATTTCTGATGAACGTTTGCGCTAAAACAGTTTGTGAAAGCTTTTTAATGTAAATCAGTATATGAAAAGAGCAGTGTTTATCAAAATTGATAAAACCGAAAAATTACTTCTGGATTTTCCTTGATTGTACATCTGACTAAATTCGCGCTTAACAAATTACATCTGTCATCCCATTTGTCAAAAAAAAATAAATTCTGCTTAGAAAGGTAAACTACTTGCGCATCGAGTAAGAACTAAATTAGAGGAATATGGCTCAAGCGTTCGAGAGTTTTATGGTCAAAGCTACGACCGAAGTACTAATATGAGAGTTAAGCACAAAGGTGTTCAGAAGAGAATACTTGACATGAACGTGAGAGTATTTTATGTTCCTTGTACTTCCTAAAGTATGTGATGTTATAATAAGCAAATCTCGATAAAACAAAGTGTAACGCAACGAAAATTGTGTATGTCATTATTTCCCTAAAGGATAGCCAATGTATGGAAATTTTTTTATAGCATTTACGGAATTGGTTATGATGTGCTACGATTGTTGAGTAAATAATATATCAATATTGTTGTTTTAGCAAATCTTATTAATTGCTCCCTGAGATATTGCATCGTCATTAACCAATCTTGAGTACCGAATTGCCTGAAATTAGTGTTGCTAACCATGTTTTCGATTTCTCCATATTTCGAATACCATTACCTTTTATCTATATACTTTTAAAATGCCGAAATTTCCTAAAAATTAATATAAGTGTTCTAGATTCCTTCCTATTATCGATACACTTTAAAAATTCAGAAATGGCCTGAAAATTGATATAAATTGTTTCCGATCTTTCCCTATTTTTCGAAACCCTTTTTTAAATACTGTAAAGTAATGAAATTGTTATCGTGTTTTTGATCCCTCCCTATTTTTCGATAACCATTTTAAATTTCCGAAATGCCCAAAATGATTGAAGTGTTCTTGACTCTTTTATATTCTCGATATCCCTTTTTTGTTTACGAAATACCGCACAAATGAATTGCCTCTTTAAAAATGGTTTTGACCTGCTCTTATGATATTTGTGGCACTTTTAACCTGTATACTCTTCTACATTTGTGCTCCCCTTCGAATTTGGAACAAATTTTTTTTTTGCTATCGACCTTGATGCCTTCCTTTTTATTCTTCTATTCGGAGACCGATTTTAAGACCCCATGATGCCTTGGCCAATGTTTGTGGCCCTGTCGTAAGGCCGTAAACAAATATACTTATATGCAATTAAATAACAGAGTTGCAAATCATTCTCGCGATTAGAAGAGGTTTTTTTCATCAAACCTTCAAATTCTATAAGGAGATATTCTACTCTCTGAGTTAAATAATTTGTGATTTTAAGACTTTCAAAAAATTATTCAAATTAAGATATATTATTCGTAGTAATATATGCAATGGCAATATAATTTTATGAAAATCTGGTAACATCTGTTTTTCGACAATCAAAAAAATATTCTTCTTAAATTAAGGAAACCGGTTCTTAAAGATATGTTTTTATTCAACCGAATATATTCCCAAAAAGAACAAAATAATTTTCAAATAGAAGCGAAATTCTATTAAAACAAAAAACTATTTCCTTAAAACAAAGGCATTTCTTTAGCTCAAGAGGAATTTCTTCGCATCAAGAAACGTGTTACTTGACTATTATTAGACGAAAAATAAAAAGTTTTAGAGGTGGCCACCCCCATTAATTTTCTATACATTTTTTTGGCGAAACACGTTAACTTTATTTTTGTCTCATGTGCAAAATATATTTCTTTTGATTTTTTTCTGTGCATTGAAACATTTTTAGCACACCTTTCAATATACGTACGGATGGTTTTCCCCCTTCATTGAAAAAAAAGATTACATTATTTATCTTTCATCACAAGGAAACTTTTCTAACAGGTTTGATCGCGATTAATTCGGTTTTTATACACAAAAAGATGCAGCCGAAGCGTTAGCCCCTTCCCTTTAAGGGGCTGTTTCACCCCTTTATAGGGTTTTCCGCAGATAAAAAAAATCCATTATCGCTTCGCTTTTCGAGTACGACGGCACATATCAGGGATGATCAAATCAACGAGGGACACTTGTAGTACCTTCCTTCGTAATTACTTTCGCATGGAAGGGATCCACATTCGCCTGAGAAGATCAGGTTGGATATGGATGTCAGCTGAGTAAGGTGCAAATCAGATCAATTTAGTCAATAGAAAAAATGAACAATAGAACGAAAAAGCTGATGAATCATATTGCAAAATCATCCATGTTCGTTACATGGAGACATTAACAACGGCAATATTGAATGTGATTCCGAAAGGCAGAGACTTGATGTTCGTACTACTAGATTGCGTCGGTAAAAGAAGAAAAGTGCAAGAAGGCAACAAAATCGAACCGATGAGGCAGATGAACGAAGGTTTTATCGTGAAATTAGTGTAAAGCAGAAGAAACAGAAATGAAGCTAACAATATTGAAGCTTAAGTGAGCATCCTGCTTAGGAAAGATGTTTTTCGAAGATCATTGAACACCCGGTTCTGATACCAGTTTTCGGGCTCCAGGGCATTACCTATATGTTGACTGAAAAACGTGACGCTCAGAATCCTTCTGAAATTCGATTAACAGCCTGTCTTCCAACAATTTGGAAAATGTCTTATAGCTATAATTGCAGATATATATTCTTACTGCGACGAGAATGAGATACAGAACAACCTTGCTTATCCGAGCGATTCTCGACCGGCCCCAACTCAGATAATCAGAAAACTTGGATAAAAAGAAATTTCAAATAAAAAGAATGCCTCACTATAATAAAATGAAATTATAGTTTAATAAATACTGAGTTTTTACGAATTCCGAAAAAGCGAACTTGGATAAGCGAGATTCTACTGTACTGAAGTTTCTACTACTGAAGATTGCAGTTAATGGGAATGTGGAATCCAAAAATTAGCCATGAGGTTTGTTGATAAAAGGGGAAGAATAGAGGCATAGAAAAAGCATAGAGGGGAAGAATGGACGTTAGGTCAGAGAGTGTCATGGACGGAATCTTAATGGGAATGTGAAAAAGAAGTTATTTAGAAAGAAGAAGTAAGGAATGGCGAGATCGTGGAGGCTCAAGGAGTTTAAAAAGATGAAAAGAAAGGTGAAAATACAGGAAGTCGAAATAAACAACTGCGGAAAGGGAGGGGTACCTAGAAATGAGGAAAGAGTTTAGGTTGAAGTGTAAGAAGAAAGAGCCGGATAAGGAGAAAGATTTTTAAGAGGAGTTAAGAAGTGTTAAGACAAAAGGAGACGTGTGCAAGATAATTCATAATATGTTTAGGAGGGCGTCGATAAAAAAATTAAGTTTCTAGCTTGTCAAAAAGTGCCTTCATTTTCGATCAGCAGATTTAATTGGGTGCCAAAATAAACGAAGGCCAAGCTAAATAAAATCGTTTAAAAGCGGAATAGATACAGCGTAAAAAGTATACATGACAGTTTTGGCGGATGGGCTGCGGAAGGATCTTGAGGAGATAGGGCTATTGCCGGGTAAGCAGGCGGGCTTTAGGAAGAGAAGAAGCAGTATCGACCATATTCACCGCTTTAAAAAATTATGGGGGTTTATGGAATTGAGCCCATCAATTAAAATTAAGTTCACAGTCCACGCGTTTGCCTGGTTATAGCCCTGAACCTGGATTTATTCTGGAGTAACCTCCAGAGGGCTAATCACAAGGAATTATACATGATTACGTGTGCAATCCGCCCTCAGTATCTTATACGTGTAAAACTAAAATCGCGTTTCCTGCCGATCTTCGAGCCCAAACCCCGCGTATCATATATGATACGCCCTTTATCTAGGAAAGAAAAAGCCGCACTACACTTAGAACTTTTTGAAATATACCTTTTAATCATTCTTGAAGATAATTTCCTTCATTTAACGTAATATATATTTAAAAACTGAAAAGTAATTTCAGGTAGGAAAAAAATTATGTGTAAATTAAAAATTATTTATTTAAAAAAAGGACCTTTCTTAGACCCAACATACATTTCTTTGCATGGAGGAAACTTTAAATTCACTAAGAGCCTATTAATATTTCTATCTAATTAAAAAAATGATTATCGTTCAAACTGACTCTTATCAAATGTAAATATCCCAGAAGGACAAAGTTAATCCCGTGAAGATACAAGATAACGACTGTAGTACAGATTGTACAAGCCAACGAAGCAGGAGAGCGTTCATTAGTTAGATTGTTAAATTACATTGTTATATTAAAAATATGAGGATTATCTGTACTCTTCTCTTATATTTGTCCATGATCCTGAATTCCATTGGTGAATATAAAAAAATAATATATCTATTATTTAAGTAAATATCCTTTTTACCTTTAGGCAAACCAGAATGTTTAGGATTTAAATAGCAGTTCAGAAAAGTAAAATGTACCAACTCAGAACCGAATACTGTATTAGCCTTGAGCCTGGTCGGCACAGATTAGAAGCTTTTTCATTTCAAAATTCAGGACACATTTCTTATTGCGCAACATTTTGTTATACTTGGCTGGGAGTTTTAACACACGGCAGCTAGCGCCACCATTTCCAGTCGCTGACTGGCCCCACGGCGGTAATCGCCAACTCAACCGGGCAACCGGGAGTACGAACAAAAAGCTAAAAGGACGTGTAGGACCTAAAAGTGTATTTCTTCCGCCAGCTGGCTTGTCGAGGTCTCTAATCCAATGAAGTGTCTAGGCATCCGCGAATTTCGACTGAATTACCCCTAAACATTGCTACTCTGGTAGTATTGTAGCAGCATAACCCAGGTTCATATATATGATATAACATCTGGCAATAGTGAGTATGTTTGTTTCAGTTTTGTCCCATTTTCTATTTGTGGGTGCTAGAAGCCAATTCGCGTAGCGGTTACGAGGCCACACTAGGATAAAAAAAAAGTTGAAATCGAGAGGTTGAATTGCAGCTGCATTCCGGCAACGTGCGCATCGCGATTGCTTAATTTTTCATAGTGTAAGTACGTTAATTCTCCAAGCTTCGCCCTTGTGCGAGATGCTGATCGGAAAGACCTTTATCGTCATTTTTGAGAAGTCGCGATCCGCGAGAATTATTCTACCCCATAAACGAAAAATAATACAACAGCGGAAAGTTATAATCGTAATCCTTTGAATGTAGCTTAGATGATAGCTGATTATGAGGTTATGAGGTCACTAAAGTTCAAGCTATTTAAGCTTCTGCTGAATATGGTTACAAGAACTGATAAGAAGTTGCAGACAATTGTCCAAGGGCGGATCTGAAGGGTTAAAACGCCAAGAGGAGGCGTAGCAACCGTACTAAAAACTAAATGGCCCTTGGGTGAGGTGTCTTGAACGTTGACTACGGGACACCGGACGAACTTTCGAAGTAGCTATTTATGTTCTTGCATGCGGTTGCATGGTTAGTAATTGCAGTTTAAAACAATCGAACACGCAGGGCACTTGACACTGAATTGGACAGAAATGCCGTTTTTCCTAGGTTTGAACGAGGATGTAACATGCCAAGACTGCATGCTCTGTGGAGCGAGAAATACGCACAGCTCTCGGACATTTTGCATCAAAATTCGCAAAACCATGCTGAAAAACTCAAGGTAAGCGGCTATGTAAGCGAAGCGCCTAATCTACAGCGGCCAGAACTAGCCGGCTACAGAGAAAGTGAGGAGGAACTGAAAACAACCACAGGCTGGTATTCAAAAGAAGAAGATCGATGCTTCAGGACCAGGAAAAACATCAACACCCAGGTTTCTTTTAAGTGCAAAGATCATGGTAAACAGGAAGACGAGCTTGGTGGAGATTTTTCCGAAAAATTCGACCTTTGCATAATCAATTGTGGTGCGTATCATGCAGCAAAATCTTTGGCAGATGCAAACCGATAGGCTGGGCCAGACAGTACGAGACCCGCATTTAGAGCGTGATTCACTGCGTAACATCGTTCTTTTGCTACTCTGATACGCTTATGCTAATCAGCGTTCTTTAATGCACATTTAATTTGACATCACACAAGACTATGTTTCGATTGTTTTGTAAACTTAACTTCATCATTAATGTCATTTTCTTTCAATGAAACATTTGTTTCGCTACTTATAAAAGTAGAATATATGAAACAAAAAGCTAAAAAGATAGATATTTTTTCAAATAATTTTGAACTTTATAAATTTAACTCCTAATTTATTTATTTATCGCTAAAATTAGGATTTTATAATCTTATGGCCTCTAAGCTCTACGCTTAGAAAATAAAATATAATTTAAGGAATATTCATAAAATGGAATGTCTTTACCTGGTTGAATCACTTTTACTATCATATATTAATAATACTGTACGAAATTTGAATTTATAATTTTTATTAAATCAGTCAGTGATAAGACTTGTAAATTAAGATGATCATTACACAGTTGATTTTATAATTCACCCTGCGCCTTACTGTTTATAACTATTGTTATTCACAAAACCGCTCAAGTATGAAAATCAATATTTTCTTAATTTTTTATTAATCTGAGGCGCAAACAAAAATGTTCTCTCTCGGGATATTTTTCGTACGGCCAGCCATTATTTATGGCCTTATAAACCATAAGCTTGTTATAAACATACCATCCCAAAAAAGTCCAATTTTTCAAGTTATTAGCGATTACCTTTTTTTATATCCTTAACTTTACCCTAAACAAGATAATTATCTTTGATAGTATTTTTGATACCTGGGCTATATTGTTTAAAACTATTGTTATTAACAAAAACGACTAATTAAGAAAATCGATTTTGTCTTAATTTTTTATGAACTTTAAAAAAAAAATTACTCTCGGGGAAGTATTAGAGCATACAGATGTGTTAGTGGCTAATCAATTATAAGTGAGTATACGCTTAAGACTTTTCAGATGCTCCAAAAATTGTATTTTATTTACCCTCCGCAGAATTTAGATAGAACAAAATTTTGAAATTTTGCTTTGAAAAATTACAAATTCAAATGGTGCTTAATTCCTTAAACCCCAAATTCATATGTTTATTATACTGTTATAATTGGCCAAATAAATGAGTCATTAGAAAAAATGACGTCATAATACAGTGAAGTTAAATATTCGAAAAACCGAGAGAGACGAGGAAGGGTTGCCACAAGACGAGGCAGAATGAAACGAGGCAGAACAACACGAGAAATATCGAGACAGCAGAAAGAGATCCACATCTGCCATGGAAGATCTTACTCCTCTAGCTTCTTTTACTACCATGCACTTTGTCATGCAAGCTCTCTTGTTTTGGTACCTTCTTATATTCCTGCTAACTAGGGTCTCATTTACACATTCTAAACATTCTTTTCGCCGTCTGCTCTGGGCACGCTTCCATTTACTTTTCAGTGAGACACTTGTATCGTTCATCCTTTATATTTTTATTCTCTCAACAGGCCCAAACCATCTTAACCGATCTCTTTCAGAAGTATCAACTAGTGTCTCCTCCACACCACAGTCTTTGAGAATTATCTCGTTACTCACGTTGTCTATCATAGTTTTCCCTCATATTTTGCGCAAGAATCTCATGTTACTTGCGTTAATGTTACTCTTACCTTTCTCTTAATACGTCCATATGTCGCTGCCTTATAGTACAGTCGGTACAAATATAGAATTATATTTTGCCATTTTAGGCTTATTTGATACATTCTTACTTCTAATAAGGCCGCCTGCTCTGTTGATAACCTTCTTACCTTCATTTATTCGTCTATCTAACTCCTTATATATCTTCCCGTCCCTAGTAAATAAGCTACCAAGTTATACGAATTTATCAATTTGTTCAATACTCTTATCATTTAATACAATGTTGCATATTGTTTTCTCACTCTTTCCTTCGAATACCATAGTCTTTGTTTGATTAACAACTTTATCATTTGCGAACACTAACCTACGTGCCCTTAATTTTTCTACATCCACACATTCTTCGTCGAAAAGAGCTATTCTTGAGCACTTGACCATAAATAATAGAAAAAGCCATTAAGACAAAAACCATCTTTGTGTAACGACTTGTATAGTATCGAAAAAATCACTTAATTTTTCATTTAACCTTACACTTACTTTGCTACCTATATATTATCTTCTTATAGTTTGTAGGAGCCATCTATATACTACGTACAAGACTTCCCAAAGTTCACTTCTATAGTTCAAGTTAACTTATCTTTGCAGCGGCTGCTTGATTTTCCTAGGTATCAATCCTGCAGTTTTAATTTGTGTCTAATCATACTGGCGTCTGTTTTTTCCATCTTTTTTATGTTTCTGCGCCATTGAAGAATTCTAAAAAATAATGCAATTTATAGTTATTTTAGCTACAGGACACGTGCATGCAAGATGCAACAAACATTTTTAACAATTGAGAGTCACTAGGGTACTGGTAGAAGCTCAGTAGCCGGTTTTATTAAACATATGTAGCATTTAGAAAACTTCCTCAACTATCACAAAGCAATCCACTAAAAACAGGTGTCATGACAAATGGAGCTCTAAGAAAGCATGCAGAGGTGAATCAAAATATCTCTTCATCGCACGAGGGTCAATATTTTGCAATGATATATAGATTTATAGATATAAATAAAAGCCCTTACCTATAGGGCCCACAGTAGGATAAAGTTTATTAGTATGGGTTTTGTACCCTCATGTCTACGAGACGCACTTTATCGATGAATAAGTGATAACCCTTATTTCCGTTCCAGGTTTGCGCTATAACAGTTCGTAAAAGCTTTTCAATGTGAATCAGTATATAAAAAGAGCAGTGTTTTTCAAAATAATTGAAACCCCTTAAATTTCTCATTTTATAATAAGCAAATCTCGATGTAACGAAATGTAACGCAAATGTTAAGCAAACCTTATAAATTGCTTCCTGAGATATTGCATCAATCACGCATTCTTATATTTAAGCTTATAGGGATCCGGATGCATTATTTAAAATAAATCATCGCAAAGAAATAAAGAACTTTAATTTAGGCGCCCGCGTCTCGTTTATTCTTTTTTTTTTTGAGAAAAAACAGCACCAGAATTTAGTCTTAAATTTATTTTAATGCATTGTTTTAATAATTTCAAGGCTTAAGGATACAATGTACAGCTGTCATGATAAAAGATTCTAGCTAAAAAAAATTTTCTTGTGGATAATAAAATCCATGACTTTTTTATTTCGCTTTTGAATCATGCACTATATTAAAGATTTGGGATTTCTTGGGATACGGAAACTTCATGTGCTGTCAATAGTTTTTCGAGTTTTGCCGACAAAAATCTATTTGTACATAAACTGAGAAAACTACGAAAACTACAGAAGCTACAACTCTTGTATCTACAAAATATGTAAAACTTATTATTCGATTGGAATATATAAGCTTAAACAATGCGATTTGTTTTTAAAGATTTCATGTGCTGTATTTCTTGTTTTAGAAAAAAGCTGCCAGTCTAAGCGTTTACCAGATGACTACCCTAATTCTAATTTTCGTCGCTCTCGACCTTCTTCTTCCCCTGGCAGACATTTTCCAGGCACGACTCATTCTCTTTTTGAACCTCATCATTCTGGCAGGTCTACGCCAAGTGACAAACTACCTCTTCACATCAGGTCGAGTACTCCTACTCTCCAGCAAACTTTCCCCAGTGTACTTGGATTTAGATTTGAAGATCTTGCATTTCTTCGACTTATTCCTCACAAAAATCCGCATCGGATATTCGAACTCCGAACATACATTTTTCCTTTAGATAAACCAATTCGATTAAAAACAAGAAAGCATGGTCTGACTCCCATGCCAACTAGAGAACAAATTGTATTAGCAACGCCCAATGGCGACGTCTTTGCAATGTTAGAGAAAACATCAAGCTACCACACGATACTTCGTGCAATATATTCACCTGTTTTACGGATGTCAGAGCGGGTGAAAATAAACATAAATAGCGGTGCGGTAGAAAAATTAACCCCAGAAGAAATCGCAGAATGTCCAGTATCAGCCCGGGAACTAATCGCCAAAAGTTATGGAATAATACGTATGTATACGACAATTCTCACACCGCTAATGAATTTTTAAAACTCGCGTGTCAGTGAGATTCGAAAGATTGTTAATGAAAGAAAAGAATTTTATTGTAAATGATTTTTTGAATATATTTTTGACACTAATATAAGAAAATGCTTGATACCTGCAATAAGTTATCTGGGAAATTTAAAAAGTTTGTAGGTTTCACTTTATTTTAATTTAATTCTAATTTTCTCAGGAATTAAAATAAGTCGAAAAAGAAACTGGAAGAGTATGGAAAACTTTTCTAACTGTGCATGAATAAAAGATTTTTGAAGAGTTAAAAGAAATTTCTAAGCTTTTGGGAAGTTTTGAGAAGTACCAAGAAATACACAAATTTTCTTAAGGTACTTATAATGTCAAAGATCAGTTCTCTGAAAAAGGTAAACTTTTTATATTTTTGAAATAAAAATCCTGTTTGCGGTGATGTTCTCATGGAAACAAAAAATTATTTTCGCATGGAATTACAATCTCGTTTACATTTTGTCACGTACCAACATACGGTTTTAAGGAAACATAAAAGAAGCACGTAATCCTGTATTTCGTGTTTTAGGATTAAATTCACAGTCTATGGATTTGGCTGATGGTGAGCCTAATCCTGGTGTTTGTCGTTATGCAGCTTCTGCTTCTTCTTCTGGCATACATTGTCCAGACACTACTCTTTCTCTTCAGATACCTGATTCTTCTGCTGGTTCTGCACGATCTGTTGAACCATCTCTTTGTGAAAGGTCAAGGTCTCCTTCTCTAAGAAACACTTTTCCAAAAGTACTTCGATACAGATTTGAAGATCTTGAATCTATTCGACTTATTCCCCACAAATATCCGAATCGGATATTCGAACTGCGAATATTCGTTTTTCCTTTAGATAAATCACTTGCAGTGAGATCAAGGTATAATGTCCTGGAACCCATGCCGACCGGAGAACAAATTGTATTATCAACGTCCAATGGCGATATATGTGCAATATTGGAAAAGACATCATGTAATCACACAATTCTTCGTGCAATATTTACTCCTAACTTGGGGATCTCAGAAAGAGTAAAAATAAACATGAGTAGTGGCGTGGTCAGAGGAATGACTGCAGAAGAAATCGCGGAATGTCGAGTAAACTCCAAAGGACTAATACCAAAGACTTATAGAATATTTCGTCAGACAGATCGGGCGCTTTAAGCTCGCCTATTACGGATTCTCGCGTTTATTCTTAGAACTTTTGAAAATAAAGTTTTAACAACATTTTTTGCATTTAAAATTATATTTGTGTATATTTCGCAAATTTTGTAAAGCCAATATGTGAAGGTATATTAAATGTCAGAAATTTCATACCTCTGGTTATTGTATCTTTTAAAACAAGTTTGATTGCAACTTTTTTATGTTTCGTTCACTGTAAACTTTATCAGGAGCATTCAGTTTACAGCGCGTAATTCTGCATTCATTTAAATGAAAAATTCTACCATTTATACGTACTACTCAAAGAACAGTTATTCGTTTTATTTTTATACAATTAATTTTTAAATTAATTTTTTTTCATTTTAATTAGGAATATTTAAACTTTAATATATATAAAACATTAAACTTTTTAATTTGATAGATTTTCGTCCGGAAAACAACTCGATGGAAGTGTTTCGAAACCGAGATATTGTTCATATTATGTTAAACTCTATTATAATATATTTATCGCTTAATAATTTTGTACCTAACTAACAGTTTTATTCTTTATCATTATTGTATTATAGTTACGAACATTATTTTCCGACATTTAAGCAATTTCCCTCTTTATCTTTTGTAACGTATGGGTGTGTGTTATAAATTTAAAAATAAATAAATAAATGAAAACCTGAAATTTTTTTTAAATAAAAAAGGTCAATCAATTAAATAAGTAAAATATCTTTAAACTTAAAAAATTACCAGTTCTCGCGTGACCCACAATTGTAAAAATGAGACCATATTTTTTAAGCCTCCTAAATAAAAAGCTAAACATTTTGATTTAGAATGTGAATTTTCCTTCTTTTCATTAAGATTTTTGATTCTGAAGAAAAAAATCGATGGGTAAATAAGGCTGTTTTATGGGAAAATACGCTCCTAGATACACCAAACTCTTATTTTCTGTCTCTCCGTCTTTGGCCTTCCGGAAACTGCTGGCCTTAGCATATTCTGAGACCTATTTTTTAACTTAAATCACTTTTATCGTTTATAATTGAAAAAAAAACAAGTAGCCGTTTTTTAAAATACTAGGGCCTTTGCAATTTAAAAGATTGTGAATTATTATATGGGCAAATCTCTCGAGTGGGGCGATTTCCAGTTAAGAGATCGGATTTCTTAAAAATGTTAGCACACTCT
>JAAAKG020124867.1:0-14921 GCA_010014905.2 Druon quercuslanigerum
ACTGAGTATTGATAAATTTTTGTTATTTTTTCCTCATAATGTATTTTATTTTATTTAAGTCAAGTATTTCTTAATGCTTTTCAATTTACTTTATTTTCTATTAAGAAGACAAAGCTTTTAATTAGGGCTAGATCTATACTTTATTTTAATAAGTAGATTTGATAAGAGTCAAATCAATGCTTTCTTCGACCGTCAATGTAATGAGTAAGAATTTTGTGTAGGTCTTACTGTCTGCATTAAATGAAAGAATAAGAAACGAAATTCCTTGCAAGTTCGTTTAATAAAAAAATCAGACGTTTTGGCTATCACTGCGTGCCTTTTTCAGATAATCTAAATAAATAATATATAAATAACGATAATTTCTTACATGTAATTACAAAGAAATTTGTTTTAAAAATAGAAAAGAAAGAAAAAGACCTGTTTTTATTTTTTTGCAAAAACAAGAATATTCCATTTTGGAGTCAAACATCTGTCAGTAGTTAACAGTCAATTTAAAAAAAAAAAATTATGATGTGTGACTCCAAATGTGATTAAAATAAACAAAAAACTTATCACAATAAAGCCTCATAAAAATTTAAGAGGTTTTTTTTTAAATCTACATTTTGATGCACGAAAACAAAATCTTTATAATGTTTTTGGACAACGACGAACATATGACAAAGTAGACAAGAGACATACATTAAGGTGGATAAATTCATTAATGCAGAATAAAGGCGACAGTTTTAAGAACCGCAAATGAGAAAAGCACGCCAAAGTAGCTGGAATTCAAACTTGGTTATTGTTTGTTTTAAAATACTTTGATATATTTTATTGACATTCATAATTTCTGTCTGTAAGTTAATCGAAATATTTTGATATTTTTTATAAGAATGGATTCTATTATGCGTCTCTCGTTTTTAATCTTCTACCTGTTTCTCTGATATAAACTTTGTCGCAACAATTACATTTAATGAGATGTAGAATTCCAGACAAATTTTCGGTATTATCTATATCTTTTTAATCAAGTAAAAAAATTTTAAGAGTGTATTGATTACTCAAGTAAACATTTATGTATACTTTTTTTAATGATCTTCACAACCTTTCAGAGATTCCTTGAACATACGGGAACATAGCTTTTAATTAAAACTTATTGTACGTGTCAGCCCAGTGATTTTTCCTACTAGAACCACTGTAGATTTCATGAATTCGTTCTCGAATAATACTATTTAGCAAAGGAAGCGGATAACTATTTTAAAACAAATTGATTTAAATTTGATCCAAATTCTCTTTCCTGAATCTGATGTAGCATCTATCTATTAAACCTTTTATTTGGCCAAACTTTTGACAAAATAAATAATGGGAATTAAAATTAAGATATCTACCAGAACATGAAGCTTTTCAAACCAATTGATAATTAACTTACATGCAGTTGTTTTTATATTTTGTAAATTCATGTTCAAATATAAACTGTTCTCTTTGCTCTCTTTCGAAACCCCTTAAATACTTTTTTTTTACGTGTACTTCTATAATTATCTCAAATTATATAATTTTTATCTCTTTCTTTTTTTAGTTAGACAAGGGTAGAGAGTAAGGCTATTTTTTAATGTAATTTTTTCTTGTTTTCATATTTTGTCATCATACTACATTGTATATTGTCAAATATACTTTTCGATAAACACAGTTTTTTACATTTTTAGTAATTGGGTAGATAAGTTTATTGTAAATTTCGAATTTCTTTATTTTCCCTTCGCGGATTTGCTCAAATCTTTTTTGTAGTGTGGTATCTTTTCGTTCATTTAAGAGATTTTTTAAATGCTCTCGCAATTCTGATGCTGGCCTTTTAGCTAAAGCATATAAGAATTTTTCCCTCATTTATTTCTAAAGGACAACTATATTATTGAGATGGTATTCCTACTGAAAACATCTGCTACGATATTATTCTTACATTCACAGTATTCTATTTCATACCCATAGTCTTTAATCGCTATTATCCATCTCATTAATCTTCCGCATTATGACCCTGCAGGCGTTGGAATAGCAGTTCCAGGTGATATTAATGTTGTGAGGTGTCCTGTGCGCTGCATAGTATGTTATCAATGAATGTGATTACAAAATCTCTTATCTCTCTTAAATGTAGATCTAGAGCCCTTACTAACGCCACTGTGCTCGTTTTTAATCCAAAGGATGTGACTCGAAATTCATAACATCTTCCTTCGTGTAGGAATGTCGTATATTTCATAGAATTAGGGTGCAGCGGCACCTGCCAAAAGCTACTCACCAGATCTGGTGTCGACATGACCTTTATTCCCTCACATCTCTGAATAAAACCTCTGTTCGTTCAGCGCCTTCATAGTCATTTGTCATAAGTTAATTTAATTTTTGCGCATCTAAACATATCCAAATTGGTCCATCTTTTTTCATTTTTATAACTAGGGGATGGATATACGCGCTATTGGAGTGTTGAATGATACCTAATTCATGTAATTTTTTAATTTCTTCTTTCATTTTAATTTTTAGAAACACTGACACATTGAGTCAGCTTGTAAAATCGTTCTTTTTCAATAGTGTCCAATAGTGTACACTGTACTACTTTTTCCGAAATTTTTTCATCACGCGACGCAAATTGAAATGAATATCATCGTAATTTTTAATATTATTCATTTCTTTTACAACAATAGGATGGCTTTATTCAATTTCTAAAAATTTTCCTAAATAATTCAATCCTTTCTCCTTTTGAGATATTTCGGGATCAAATACTATTCTTATACGCCTTGGATCTTCGTCCAGTAATTTCACCTTTATTGTTTTTACTTTATCGCTTCATTCAATAACATTGTATTCAAAGTCAGTTTTACTTTTCAATATTTTTAATACATCAATCCCCATTATACACTTTTTATTTAATTTAGGAACAATCAAAAATACCTAAGCACCATCCCATTAGTACATTTTAAAATTGCTTTAATTTGATAGGTTTCGCCCCTGTGGCACGTGCTATACTTGTGCTCACTATTGGTAACAATTGGTATTTTGTAAATGCTTCAATATTATTTCCGAAGAAGTTTCTCCGTGATTATTTGAAAAATCTTTCTGATCAACCTTCCTTTCCAAACAACGTGTTCAGTCCTGAACAATTTTATATTTCCAAGAATTTTATGCGAAACGGAAAACTTTACTTTTCGTATTGTATTTCAAAGAAGCACGTTTCTATTAATATTTTATCACCAACAAAATGTTAACCATTACAATTTCATTCTTTATTTTTATTTACAACAGGACCGACTTAGACTTAAGACGATTTTGGAAACTTTTACCACTTTAATCTGTCTAGTTCCACTTAGGTGTTTATATTTTTATGATGTTTTATGGTACACTTTGAATAACCAGGCAACACTGGGCCTAAAGCCCGTAAATACCGAGCATCGACTTCGTGGGGTTTCCCCCGGGGATTTCCACTTCGTCTTTTTCCGACTGCGATCGGAAGTTAATGGCCGCTTCTACGTGAGAGCCGAAACAGGCAACCGGAAATGTCCGAATGTAACTGCGGCTTCGTGTCAAATTTACATGGCCCAGAGACATTGGGTCAGTATTATTGTAAGACAGATTTTCATTATCTTTCCACAAGAGAACATCTCTCTCACAGCTGACCGATGCAGCTCGTCGCATCGAGTCAGCACAGCCGTATAACAATGTAAACTTTTACTGTAAATACTCCTCCATTCCAAGTCATGTAAATACAGTCCAATAATAAAAAAAAACTTTTATATTTTTTATTTTAAATGTGTGCCAATTCTTTTATTAATTTAAAAAATTAGAATTGACACCCAACACAACGAGTACTCTTAATTTCGTAATTATTGTGATGAAATTCATTCGTCTTATTTATTTTTCTTACATTTTCCTATCATTTTGTGGTTCTCTGCGCTCATTTCTATAAATTACATTTTGTGGACCATTATTTTCTCGCCTATATATGTATACAATTTTCTACTGTACCACTTAAGGGTTGCGAGTTTCTGTTTCTATAAGAATCATTATAAGAAGTATTGCCATTTGAGTGATTCAGAGGATCGGACCATTGACCATTATTATTTTGATAATCATGAGATCGATCAGCGAACGCATCATACCTTGAATCGCGATCGTCTATAGTTCTATGCTGTCGATTTTCTTGTAGATGGTCTTGACTCGCGTTATTATAAGGACCTTACATTTGTCGATTTTCAAAACCCCGCTTCCTGCATTTATATCGCCCCCGGTTACAATAATTTTGATTTTGCTTTTCACAGCGATCTTGACCATTATAATTGCTATTTAGATTTGAAATAATGAATTAAATCTGTCGCTTTGTTTCTCATTATAAACGCATGTTCCGATCTTGAGAGTTTTCGGGTATATAATAACCATACTGTAAATCTTTAACAATTTTTAATTTAATGTCGGCAATCCGAAATTTTCTTATGAATTTTTGTTTAAAAGATATTACATCAACGCTAAGGTTTTCGCGGAATACAATTTCACCATTCTCTAGCCATCCCTTCTATACATGATTGGATTAAAAATGGAAAATCAATCATTCTGACATCGGTCGCTCTGATGTATTGCTCAAAATCGTTTAAGAACATCATCGAGCGCTCGCAATTGGTGCCATCGAATTCTTTAACTGGATATTCCTATATTTCTATCTACTCGCGTTTGAAACGTAAATTGTTGCTCCTCAACTTCTTGTAATCGTTTTCTACTTTGCATATTTGTAACGATAAAATCAGCTTGATCTTGGTGCAAATTTTCGGTAATTTCTCTTAATGAATCTACTTTCTTTTCTACATCTATAACGTTATCTTCTAAGCAACGAGCTTAAGCATCACACCTGTCATTTTTACTACTATTTTGTCTCTCGATTTTTTTAGACAATGTTGCAGCAAATGAATCCACACCATTATTTAATTCTAAGTGAGCCTCATGGCTTCTCGCACCATTTTTTCAAACAGACGATATAATTCTGTTTTGACTTCTAAGCGTTTTGTCGACATCGATTTATATTCTGAGATCGCCGAGTCTATATCATTTAGTTCCTCCTCTTCGGATTCGATTTTGGTGTTAATATGTTTACACGCAGGTAAAGTATTGCTCTTTTTTTGCTACATTATCAACATTTTCAAAGATATCACTCATGCTAATTGCAATATCGATTTTCGATCGAGCAGGATTATCAATTTGATCTTTGTTTGATCCATGACCACTATTGATTAATGAATCTTCAAAATCCGATTCGTCCTTTAGTTTCTCGAGTATAATTTGATTATTTTCTAAAACAGATTTAGATAGATTATTCCTTTTTTTAGTTTTTCTTTGAGGATTGTTTCCATTTATGTTATTTTTTGCCATTTTCGAAATAGAATTTTGTTTGCCAAATCCAAAAAAATGTTAATTCCAGATCTTTTAAAGTTTAGAAATATTTTCTCAAAAAAACTGACATTCAATTCAATTACGAAATGGCATTAAAAGCTTTTTATCATATTCAATTTGATGAGTATACTATAATTTTATTTGATGTTCACAATATAATTTAAATTCCTTCTTCAGAGTTATTTTTCTCAATTCAGAAAGTAAACGGATTTCAATCGCGTATTTATAGAAACAATTAGCCCTACTACTCTGTTTTCATTCACAGAGGTAATAATTTTGTATTTATTCTTTAATGGTATTTACATAATTTAATTAATTTCTCATCACGTGTTTACAACCTTGCTTTGGTCAAATACAATGGGCTTGTAATGCATCGAGCGTGACTGGAAACGCAATATTTATTTTGGTCAAACGCATGCTTTTCAAATATCGCATTTTATTATTCATTACATGTTAATAAAACATTGTTTACATTAGTAGCATTTTTCATATGATAAATATGAATATTTGGTTGATTGTTATGAATTATTATTATTATTATTATTTCTTTACCTTGGACCCTTGAACTTAGAGATAAATTCCCTTTTACCCTTTTTATGACTTTACTTATTTTTAATATATTTGTCTAGACGTTTCCAGCTCGTGAAATTAATTATGAGTATTGAATTGTTCGATTTTAATTTGCCCTGTTAAGGAAATTGGTGCCGAGTATACATGTTGTTACCAATCCTGCTAGGGCGATAATTCTGGAACGAATTAATTTATTATTTACGATAACACCAAAAGATACTCTATCTAGTAAGTCAGGTTCCTAATTTGTGTTAAATTGAATTTCGTTTTTGTCAATTTTTAATTCCTTAATTTTGAAATAATATTTCATCAAAATGCCTTTGTCCCATAATTGTCCATGAGTTATGGATCAATGGTAACGCTTATATGAAAAAATTGATTTCTTTCTTGAGCGACTTGTTAATTTTGTTCCAAGGGAAATGGGTCCACAGAAGCGAGAATCAAATTACGATGTAAAAATGATAATTTACTCGGATTGGCGAATTTTTAATAACCCTTAAGGGAAACTGAGACTCACCTTTTCTTCCTGCCAATGAAAACTCATGAATCTATTTTGAGAATTTTAATAATTCCTAAATTCACGATTTTCTACGTGAAAACTTGCAAGCAGCCACAGGATATAAATTCAACTTGAAATTTTACTGACCAGACTGCATGAGTTGCCGTATAAAACGGCTTGCACATACATATTAGGTCTTAGATAAGTTAACAAACCATGGAAAGTATATCGCCTCACTCAATCCTTACCGCGGTTTTTATTCAAATAAATTATGTTTTAGATACTGGCATCCTTAGGTCCCCATAAAAATGAACTAGTGTGTAAAAAGAAAACTATAGTCGATTTACGTGTGTACAGTACTTTTTTCATACAAGACTAAAAATGGTCACTTTTGGCATACTTTTCAGTACGAAAAGCAGAACTTTTTGTGAATATGTTATGAAAAATCCTCTTCATCATTGAGATTCAACGGTAATAGGCCACCCGAATAGGATAAAACATCTTGAATTTATAAGATGGAAGTCACGATCTCACAAAATTAGGCAGATTAATAAAATTAATTTGTCCGCTTGAGCCTCCGGTACAATATAGTAGTTAGAGTTCTTTCAGAAGTTCGGAATATTAGAAATTATTATCTCGTACGTAACAAGCTGATGGTGGCATCGATGAAATAGGGTATCACTAGCAACTGCCTGAATGCTTAAATGGGAAGAGAACGGCTGCAAAATTCCGGCACCAAAGACCACAAAGGGAAAGTAATGAAGAAACGGATAAACTGGAAAATGAGGGAACAGAGCAATATTCCATACAAGAAACCAACATCTACCTGACAAAAACTTTAAGATTTCATCATAAGGTCTCTACACCTCTGCAAAAAGTCATAGTGGATATCAGCCCGCCTTGGACCGACATCAATGTCGAGGATATTCACGGAATTAATACGAAGGATATATAAAAATCATTGAAAAAGTTTAATGAATCCTTTGCATAGCAGCAATTCTGGTTCTAGCGTAATGAAGGTACTGATTCTGTTATTCAGATTCCTTGCACTCATGTTTATAAAGGAGAAAATTATAAACACCTTTTCGAACAATTAAGAAGCAAGATCCCTGTAAAGAATTTGATGATGAGAATTCACGCTAAAAGTGAACAGTTTCCTGAGACATTTGTAGAACAACGAAAAACCGGAGGTCGATAATTTAAATAAACAAGATCAACTAGGGGACCATAGAACCTAAGGCTATAGCAAGGTGGTCACACTTTAGCGACGAAGTGCTGTACTTACGGACCTTCCGGAAGAAATTGACTCTCGACAGATAAAGGATCCTGTATCACAGCTATCACTCTTTGCAACCCCCTTGCCTTCGGCAGCATCATTAGTGCAGTCAACACTCTTTGTGAAGACAACGAGTGGGGAGCAAGAGCTTATCAGCCCAATAGGACGAAGCGAAGATTATCAACCACGAGGGTTTCAAGGCTAACCTTGAGGTAGTTATCTGTAGCGGAGGGCAGCTGATACGCCTACTTGGTGTGTCCCCAGGTGGCGGATAGGGGAATTCTCGCTGGAAATAGAGAATATAGCGGAAATAAAATACGCCTCGCGGACAAAATACACTTAAAACCCAAATGAAGGCGTGAACAACCGTGCCGAGGACTGAGTTTCGCCAGGGAGCGGTGTCTCGAAAGGTGTCTCTAGGAGACCAGGTCGCCTACTAGAGTATATAGAACTTACCCCCGCATGCTGGGCTCTGCGGGGGTGGACCTTTACTTCCCTAGATACTCGTGGAAACATTATGGAGCATCAATTACAAAGAAACGTTGAAGAAGTGAACCGGAGCATTTGTGAGGAGTTGGGTGGTCCTTTGGACGTTACGAAGGAGATGGGCAGGAGATAATTGTCGGTTAATAAGGTGGACATTGCTGAAATGAATGTCAAACTCTCAGAGGCATGCTATCTCTTAGAAGAGTTGCGAGACACCATAAAAGCAATGGTACAATTCAGTAGCGAGAAAAAAACATGTTGCTTCCAATAAGGAAGGGACTAAAGAAGGCGGAGAGTATCTTGCACCAACTTCGAGATAACTCTGTGACGACCGAAGGACTTCATAGGGATCTAATGGAGTTCCTCAAGGCCGAGGATAAAGAAACTGAGGTGCCGCGCAGGAAAAGTGACAAGCTCAACTCACAAAAAGGATGAGGGAGGGGTGCCTACACCTGCACCAAAGGCAAGAGAGATGAAAACGAAGCAGAGGCGATCTAGACCCGACGCGGTTCTCCTCAAACCGGTGGAGGGTCACTTGGAGTAAAGATTTGGGGCGTCAGGGAAACCAGAGGCGGAGAGGGATTGGTGGAGCTAGGCCCTTCAGCGGAGGCAGAACAAAGCTGTCCGCTGCTATCAAGGTGGCGTTTGGGGACAGGGGACACGTACGCGAACTCATCTCCCGTATTGAGGTCGAGGTTCTGGACCTCGACTCCGTAACGGAGGAGGATGAAGTGGAGGCTGCCATGCGTGGACACCTTAGTGAGGCTACGTGTGGCGAAAAAGGTTAGCTTTACTAAGAAGGCCTTCAAAGGCAATCTAAAGGCCTTCGTAAAAATAAAGGGGGAGTTTGCTGCAAGGCTAGTGCGTTCAGGACACCTAAAGATAGGATGGGCGTCCTGCCGCGTACGCAGAAAGACGGAGGTCCAGAGGTGCTACCGCTGCCTGGGGTTTGGCCATATGGCAGCCGGTTGCCAGGATCCCGACAGAAAGAGGGCCTGTTGGAGATGCGGCAAAGAGGGCCACAAGGCTGCGGAGTACCCCAGCACTCTGCAGTGCTTCCTCTGCGCCACTAAAGAGAAGAAACACCGGACAGATCACCTACCGGGGACAATGAGGTGCTTGGCATATAGGGAGGCAGCCTCGTTGAAGAAACCTCCTTGAAGCACAAGCTAACAACGTAGCTGGACAGGTATGAGAAGAAGCCCATAAATGCAGAAGAAGCCCAAGCTGGGACAATAGAGGAGAGCCGAGACACAGCTAGAGAAGAGCACCCCCTGAAGTAATGCGAAAGCGGTTCCGGGGGGGGGGGGGGACTAGGCCAAGGAGAAAGGCTGGTGTTTTTTAGTGGGTAGTTGGTAGCATCATTATAGTGATCAATTAAAATCTTTGTCTATATTAATATATACTAAGATCGCTGTAGTGATGCTATCGATATTCTCACGCTACCGAGAAGTGCGTACCCTTCTCGGTGTGTTATAAGAACATTTTTCACCAGCCCTCGTAAAAAGAAAAACCTTGAGTTACAATATATAGATCCACCTAAATTGCAGGACGAAAACGAAGGATCCTCGAAAACCTGTTTAGATCGAACTGAAGATTCTTACATAAACCATCGATGGAAAAAGCCATTGACATATCACCACGATAATTAGGCCTATTCCATTTCTGCAGAAGGTAAGGCTGCGATTTCGATCGCCAAGCTCATAGTTGCTACCGAGCACCTTTATCTGCAATACCTTTGCAAAGCCGCCCTCAGAAAGAACAAATCCTGGTTATTCCTAACGGTCGATACAATAGTTATTCTATCGTTGTAAAAACGAGATATTTCGATGGACTTGACTGGAAGGACGTGATTTAGAAGACTTGCTTGGTTCGCTGCCCCAAAATAAAATACGCGAGTCCATCAACCCTATTTACCAGGGTGGTAATGTCCAGATCACCGTTTGTTATGGCAAAGTTGAAATGTCCCCAGAGAATTTAAGTCAAGGAATAATAAAGGAATGTCACGTAAGTATAATGGGGGATCACAAGGGCGTGACAAAAACCGGCCTTCGGGACCAAATAAATAACTACATACGACATTTTCGTAGTTGTTCGGAAGATAAACATACGTGAGCACATAACCTCGAGCCAATGGTAATTATTGATACACCATATTGCGTATTTGACAAAGTGTCTTTTGTCA
The DNA here is from genome assembly GCA_010014905.2 of Druon quercuslanigerum. Taxonomy (NCBI): domain Eukaryota; kingdom Metazoa; phylum Arthropoda; class Insecta; order Hymenoptera; family Cynipidae; genus Druon; species Druon quercuslanigerum. The sequence goes on from JAAAKG020124867.1 coordinate 10,405, forward strand.
CTGTAGGAAAATTCCATACAATCCCGAATGGGAACAGGCATATACTAACTATGCAGGACAACCTTAGCAAGTATTGCATAGCAGTAACTATTTTGGATGTTAAAACTACTAGCATCGCACACCCGTTGCTACTGACCTCTTCTCTCAGTAAAGTTCCCCGATGTGCATCCTGAGTGATCGAGAAGGAGCCTTTGTGAGAAATAGAAAGCAATAGAAAATTCGATTCGCGAAGGCATGGTCCATACAAGATTGTAGGACTAAACGACAATCATACCACCACAGGAATTAAAACTTAAGCTAGAACAGACCGGAAAAATTGGACATATATTAAATTCAAATAAATTCAATGAATTCATGGATTACCTAAGAATAACCTTGTTTCAAAATAATTCCGGGATGGTGAACCACCTAAATGTTTCTTTTTCTCTCTACCATTTGCCCTAATTTAGCTAGGGGTCGGGTATGATAAAAGTCCCTACAAAATATCTTTGGTAGATACTTGCAGGACACCTCTATTAAAGAAATACATAATTATTCATTCCGAAATGGTTATGGGGTCAGAATTAAAATTTTGGCAACCGTAACCAAAAAATATGGCTGATAAAAATACCGAAACATATGCCGCTGCTTTCTTTCATGTGTATTTACTGCTCCTACCATTACATAAATCCTATACTGCAATTAAAGGCTAAATTAAGCAAATTAAAGGGTGTTCAATCGCAAACTTTGTTCATAGAAAGATGAAAATAAAAGGAGAGTTATTCAATTGTTCTAAATTGTACGGTGCGTGTCTTTAGATATTTCTATGTTATGCATATGCAGCGACCGGCATTAGAGAGGGCGAACATCTGTACAGAATCATTCAACTTATAAACAGTACCGGAAGCTACTAAGAGAAGGAGGGACTTACGTGAAGGAGTCTTAGTATCTGGACACTCACTATTTCCTCTTGCAGGAATTGTCACCCATGATGATGAGCAAGTATTCGACGCAAACATCAACGACGTAAACGCTGCGAAAAGAATTTATGTCACCTAATTAGGAAATAAACCCATGTTTTCAGAGCTGATTATGAACAACTACATTGCGGAGAAGAAAACCTAGAAAGACTGTCTAGTCAGTTTAAACTTGATTTAAGCAATGCTGCAGTGATGGATGATTAAATTATATAATATATGTCACAAATTATCTACAAGAGTACTGATACTAAGCTGTTAAGAATGATAAAAGCTGGATTATATGGCTACCCAAGATCAGTTGATCAACTCCTAGATGCCATATATCATGCTAGAAGAGGACATCTACATCTCTCTTTGTTAACCTACTAGGGGACTAAACGTCAGTATCAAAAAATTGGCACAATTATGAGAATAAACGATCATGGTGAGGAATGGACCTTAAAGGTTCGTACTGGATATACCACTTCTCGAAAAATAGATTAGCAACTCTACCATATTCATGTAACTAAATTTTGCGGGGAATATATATATTATAATTCTAGATATATCGCCGTAGAAGAATCTCAAAGTACTTACATCCTAATGGCTGAAGATCAATTCGCGGAATGCAAGTACCTACATAAACAACACCTTTGCAAGAGAGATCTTATCATCACCGAAACGATATCACAATTTCATACCAGAGAGACCCGTATTGGATTAAGCCAACTCTACATTTAGACCTAACAAACATATCACCTATCGTTGGACACTATAAGAAGAAGATTAACATCACGGAGTTCCTGGGAATAATAATCTATTTTTGACTCTCAAATCTCAATAGTAGTAACAGCAAGTTTCGCTTGCATTAGAAATTGACATCAAACGAAAAACTCAAAATTTCGATTAAGCTGATCCAAGACTACAAGATCCAATAAAATTAATTCAAGTCGGACCCTCTTCAAGGAAATCATCCCGCAATTTCCTGAAGGAACAACCAATGCATCGAAAGTATAGGGAATGCCCCTGCCCAAAGTTAACTACCGCTGCAAACGTCCAACCTATATGAAGTGATTAGTGATTGTGAGTGAGCACTATAAAAGCAACAGAGAAAGAAAATGCCCCAAAGTGTTAACAATCTGAAAAGTCGTAAATTTCAAAACTGGAAGTGTAACATAAAACAAAAAATCGTTTTCACACTAATGTACAACATTCTTTATAAAAAGTGCAAAGCATTAAACAGAATTAACTACAATTAAATCTAAAATTACAGCACTGTTGGATTTATTGACTAAGGCGCTTGCGTAAATGGAGAACTTAAAAATGACTAATGAAAATGTACCTGTCTATGCAAAAAAGAGTCTAAACCAATGATAGTTTAAGTCTTCAAACGTTCTGAATGGCTATATTATAAGTTTACCACATACTTACATATTTCAAAAATTTTACTGTAAGAAAATAATTAATCCAACTAGCATGGGAAAGGACTGTTTATTTTGACCCAGTTACCGAGGACAATAACCAAATTTCCAGGGTAGGGCTTGTCACGAACCATCCTGCTACGTATTTAAATTTTGTATTCAACCTTTTCAAAATTAAAATCAACTCTTCAGAAAGATATGCGCAACGTAAGCATTATTAAAACATAAGCCAGAATGAAAATTTTTTCGCCCATGCCAATAAGTTAGAGTATACTTTTAGAAAAATCTGTATGAAATTTAATATACAAGTGTGTAAAGAATATATGCATTGCGGCTACTTAAATTCAATATACAAGCGTATACCAATTTAATATAGACATGTTAAAGTTAATAATATCATGTTTCGAAGTTTTTTCCATACAGGTATATAAATTTTACGAGACGAGTAAAAAATGTATAAATCCTTTCGGAAAGAGCTGCAAAGAAAAAAGTTTTAACTGAGGCATTAGCAAAACCATCAGGAACATAATGAAACCTATTTTCCATTTTTCAATATTATTGTTAAAATATTTTTAAAGTATCCTAATATATACTCTATTATATATTTTTTACAATAATGAGAAACTGAATCTGCATTTCTTTTATTTTGCTAACGATTTTGCTATTGCTTAGGTCAATACTTTTTTTATCGCAACTCAATACGAAAAGACAAAATGGTTATAGAAAATAGTAGGATCAGAAAAAAACTATTTGAAAGACATTTATAATATACAAAACTTTTATTCAATGTATAGTATTTAGTCTCAGTTCTGCGATCAAACCTATTTTTTTAATTTAATAATTTTCAAAGTAATTTTTAATCGTCGTTTAAAGCTGTAACATTGATAAAATTTTATAGAAATATATGCAATTCAAAGTTTCAATGCAGACAATTAAAAAAATAATAATTTATTATCAATTAGTCGTTGACAATTCTTTTAAGTTGCAAATTTGCAAAACAATCACGTTAAACTTGTTATTTGAAACATTTTTTAAACCTCATTTGCACATAAAAATACTTTCTTAGTAAATTTTTAAAACAAGAAAAACGCCCTAACCTTAAAAAACAATTTACAAAGTTTTGATAATTCCTTCCAAGGTTGCCAACAAGTTTTTTACTTGTGTTTGAGATCACTAGGGGATTTATTTCGAATATAAATCTGAGAAATAAAATACGAAATATAATGTATATACAATTAATGCATATTTTACAATAAATAATGTATGAAATATAATAAGTAAAGATACCTTTGTAGAAATTTTAATGACTTAGATAAACCTGATGGATACGCGTATCCGAAGACGTAGTATGAGGCAAGGGCAGTTTTAATCCCTTCAAGAACATCGTTTGCTTTAATAAATGGAATGGAAAATAGAAATAATCCAAATAGATATTCCATTATAAGATAAAGAGTCTTAAGGAATATACCTCTTATAATTACGACGGGATACGGCGTTGGTGCTGAGTTTATCGTATCTGCATCTGCAGAAGTGTCCTATTTAAAACAATATGAGTTTAATAATGACCCGAACATTTTTTTTAACTGGACTGTAAATAAGTTAATACTAGGACACTTACAGTTTTCTACATTCATTTCTTCACACAAAAATACAAAATTTGTTGAAACAATAAAGAATGGAGAATGAAGACTTATATCAATAACTTTTATAATAAGATCCTTGTCCTCTCCTAAGTAACCGACTAGTAATTTAAATACCAAGATAGCAGTGGCAATTTCATTTTGCAAATCTTTGCACATATTGTCTGCTTCGACGATCATTTTCTCCATATACTCGAAGTCTGGAGAATTTTTTGGTTTATCTTTCTTCGATTTGGAGCTTAAGCAAAGCGCTTTGCAATGTTGCTTGAATGCTGGCACAGCCGATGTCAGATTTTGATGCCATATATCATTTATTGTTTTTGCTGAACGACCATTTTTACCATAAATCACACGGGATGCATGCTGCAGCAAGTATTTTGACTCGCCGAGAAATGGCCAGTACATAATCAATTGCAGAATACATCTATTTTCATCATTTATCATCTCCCGCTGCGAATAAAATGTGAGATTTAATGCCGCACGGATTTCGACTGAATTCCATTTTGATGCCCCTTTAT